>DWBA01000006.1:0-23956 GCA_018236825.1 Apodemia zela | reverse complement strand
CATCCGGTGAAAACTCGAATTTCGAAAATCGGGGCAAAATCAGTAACTTCCTTATACTTAGTAGGTACTAACGTAGCAGGAAGTTAAAAAAAACCGTCGCCTATATACACCAAATGTGTTAATGATGCGTTGCTATCTTTCTTCGTCGGTGTTTTTTAAAAGTATTCCACCTATCTGTGTGTACTACCATCGTGGCTACTAGGTGGTAGAATCAGTATTGTCTCACCCAGATTTGGTACCACTGCCTTTCCTATTCCTGTCACATTAGCGTCAGAGCTTGTTACTGTCGTGTTCCGGCTTGGAGGGTTAGGTAGCCGGTAAACTTATGCATGTGGCATTTAGAACCCGCCACAAAGATAGCCACGCACAATTAGCACCTATGGTGTATTTAGGCTACGGTTTTTTTTCCAAAAGGAGAGCCATCTGCTTGTTTGCCATATTAAGATAATATATAAAATAACTATAGAGTTCACAAAGTTTCATTACAATTTGATCGCCAGCAAAGAATATAAAACACAAAAATACCTAATTATTTGTAGCTGACTTTACTAATTAACTATTGATAGCAAATAATTTGTGCCTTCATTGAAAGGAAGTTAGACCTTTAGGTCGCTAGGGCGATTTGTCTGCGTATTAGTTGAATTTAATGCTTAGCCGCGATATAACTCATATGACTACGGTATTTCCATATTATGGGCATGATTTTAAAATATGGTGGAATTTCCATTTGAAATTAGGTAATATCCCATTATTCTCAGTTATATTTTAAATGCTAAAATTTGTGTGAAGATATGGACATCGAGCTAAGAAATAAAACCAGATACATGACATTTAATAAAATATGTAGACTTTTTAACACAATATTTGGGGAAATTCAGTAGATTTAATTCAAATTTTTAGAGTCCAAAAAATGTATTAAAGCTATATCAGTCAAGTACATTATTTCAAACCACTATTTAAAGCTCACAAAATACTACCTTTACCATGTCTTAATATCTTGGCGGTATGCCTATTTGTAAAAAAAACACCAACATTTGTTTAAAACAAATGCTGAAATATTAGGGGACTCATATTTTAGAAATAGGAAACTACTTGTGGCTTGCCAAAAACTAAAATTTTTGTACTAAAAATGCATATTGTATGGCAATTAATATATTATACAATCATATTTCTGATAGTCTTAAATCTTCGCCTTTAAATAAATTTCGCAATAAGTAAATTGATTTGCTAATAGAAGAAACACACTATATTGTAAATGAATTAAATAAAAATGTTAAACTAAGAAATCTCTAATTATGTAACATAAAAATTGTAAATTTAAACATTTTGATTGAAGAACAAATGGAATTTTGTAAATTATAAAAAAAATCAATACAAGCCCGCTGTGTTTCTTTCGCCGGATCATCTCAGTGTGCGGCCGCACTCCGATCCGGCAGGAATTCTAAAGAAATCGACTCGTCAAAAGTATATGAAAATAATAAAATATTTCTTGAATTATGTATGTAAATAAAAATAATTTTATAAAATATCAATTTAATCTAATTAATGTAAATAATATTTAGAAATGTGTAAATGAATAAAATCTATAAATATTCTTAAACAATAATGATAGAATATAATATGATTTTTTTTAAATATTTGCAAACCATATCGTAGCAGTATATTATGCTGGTAACTTTGATTAATTTTAATAACTTGTAACACCCATATTCTTGCAAATAAATATTTTTTATTTCATTTTCAATACATGTCGTGTATCGCCTCTGTGGTCTAGTGGTCCGGTATCGGAATTCGGATTTAATCACACGAGGTCCCGGGTTTGATTCCCAGTTTGGGCCATAAAAAATGTGTTTTTTTCTGTTTTCTGATAAAATCAAAGATGCCCGGGATTGGATAAGTACCCGGTTAGTAGGCTTGCCACCTATCACGTTGTGGGACCGAGTATCTTCTGGTGGGTGCACTGGTTGTACATCCGCCTACCTCTTCGGGGACACGAGTGTGAAGATACATTTTTTTAATACATATTGTCTTAACTTTATAAAATAATTTTGAGAAAAACGTAATATTCACTGAGTAGAAAATAATTCTAGGCTGCTACTTGTAATTGTAAGGCTGAAAGACACGAACAATATACTATATACTATTTTTTTCATTATTATTCATTGTTCTCAGTAATGTAAACATAACATATTACTAGGAATAGTGGAATATTCCTGAAACGTAATCTGCTAGTTAACAAATAGGTCAGGTTTATGATAAGATCAGGGTTTTTAACCAACAAGCTGGGCAAAAACTGGAAAAAAATAAAATTATTACTTAAATTTATCATAAAACTGTCTAAACTAACTAAAAGAGAAACATCACGCCCGGTTCCTTACGGGATAGGCAGTATAAATCGAACGTCTATAAACTTTCCGGTTAACCGCAATTTTTTAAAGCAACTTTAGGAAAAAAGCGAAACCGGTTGATACAATTAACAAACTATGTATATGTTAAGTGAAATATAAGTACAAGTGCATTATTTCGGTATTTTCATCTAAATAATGGAATTTCACCAAGTGGTGACGATGGAAAGTGTAAAATATACAAGTTTCATCAAAATCGGCCCTGCAGTTTTTGAGATATTGAGTATAGTTGATAATTGAGTCGGTTTAATTTTTGAAATTACTATTATCCCGTTTAGATGCAATTAAAATTAAATTCCTATTTAATTGTTATATCACAAATGTCTATTTTATTTAAGATATTACTACTTAAATTTTTTTAGGCGGGCCTCGCAAAAAAAGCGTACGCGTATATCATATTATAATACATACATACGCATACGGAAATATGCGAAATATTAATTCCGTATGCTTGAGTAGTATTTATCCAGAGTACAACGTTTGATTAGCCAACGACTCGTATGTAGTACCTACGTAGTACATTAATCTCTTTGTGATTACCAATAAAACTGTACATTAAACTCTTTCATTTTATAGTTTCATTTTGACTAGGAAATGAAAGGGGCCTCGCAAAACTGATGTCGCCGACGTCCACGTTTGGTCTAGCGCCGCCACTGGGTGTAAACAGCCAGAACTGGGACGTTTAATATTACACGCCTATTTCAAATAAAAAATCAATAAAATAGGTCCATGATATAATAAATTATCGCTGAAAAAATCTACATAAAAGAACGTGTGAAATTAAAGCCCCCTTGTTAGAAGGCAGTTGAAAAGCCAAATCATAGTATCCTCATTACAACCCTTCACATGTCTAGAGCCTAATACGCCACTACTGACTACGGCTCTCAAACAACAATAACCGATATAATCGTTCTGTTTACAATAACCCAGCACTCAGAGTCTGGGTGTATCCTCGAGCGGCAATTGTTCGAGTCGTTACTTCGGCCATTTGTATTGTCCACATCACTTGGTGCTGTTAAGAGTTTCACCAATTATGTATACTGATAGCTCATTGCTATCCGAAATTTCTTTAAAAGATTCACGTTAGTTTATTATAAATATCATAGGATATTAAACAAGCAGATAGACCTTCTGATTGAAAGATAGATTGCCTAGACACCAAAGAAGTCGATGGTGTGTGCTATCCATTTGGTGGAAGTAATGCCACATGCTTAACATCCTCTTGGGATAACAACTTTTGCTCATCAAACCAGATCAGGGCTATGATGCGTAAGCAAGGCGGTGATACCAGACCCGGGCTAGACGTTGCAGAACTGAACCTTATAGCCACAATGACAGTGATTCGCATATAACCAATTGTTTACCTTTTACAGACTGCCTGATTATTACAGCAGGAAAAATTAGGCGGTGGTACTCGCATTAGTTACGTCAAAAAAGTGCTTTGGCGTAGTGTAGAAATATTGACGAAATGAAGACTAAGACGAACATCAGAGATACCTAAATAATACCTTGTCGAAGTTCAGTTATTAAGCATTTTTTTATATCATAAGTTACCTAGCTAACAAGCTGAAGGTTCTCCTGATGGAAAGACACAACCATCGCCTATAGACACCAGACATGTTAATTGTGTGTTGCTATCCGTGTGACAATGATGGAATGCCAAATGTATAAGTCTACGGTAAAAATGTATCGTGTTTACTATTTGCGCATAACCCGAAGTTCCTGCATAATGCCAAACAGAAATCACATTGATTACGCCTCCTGCAGGATAATTTTGATAAAGTAGAAGAATGGAGTCATAGCAATTAGCTGCAGTTTAATATTCAGAAATGTCTTACTCGGATCACTTTTTTGTGATTATTAAATATACGACCAACGAGTGACATACTTTGCAACTTGGATGTATACTTAAATCCAAACGTATATTTTGTCATTACATCACTGAAATGCTTGGCAAAGTTTGAGAAATTTGGGATTTGTTCACTAACATAACAGCTATCAAAGTTATGTTTGATGCACTAGTAAGAATACATCTGGAATACAATGCGACTGTGTGGGCCCCTCATGATCTTAATAATAGTGTCAAAAAAATTCATGAAACTCTTTTAAATAAAATTATATAAATTTAATCCTTTCTACTCGTTAATTATGTTTTACTATTTGTGCTAGGAATGAAAGGATACAATGAACTATGAATGTAACGAGAGAACCATTTTGTCAAGTAATAAATTAAACCACTGCTAGACAAGGATCTCAACCCTAGTCTAATTCGACAGTTGGTTTTTTGTGTTCCTGACAGTTACTTGCGTCAGACTTTACCACTGCTGACTATACCAAAAGCAAAGACTTATCTTAAAACACGAGCTCCTTTGGCACGATCTATTAACATTTAAGAGGTTAATGAAAAACTATGTATTTACTTGCCGTGTGAGTAAATAAGCAATTTTTTTGTTAATAAGACCACAATAACACACTTAACCACATAATTAGACACTGACATGATGACATAACATGAACGATACTGTACTGAAATATACGTATTAGATACTACAATGGCATTTTGTTTTCATTTTAAAGTTTCTATAAATTCCTTTTACCAGTACACGTAATAGGCCCCAATAAAATGAAACAGCCCGTAAAATTATAGAAATGTTGATAAAGCGATTGCAATCCCCTTGTATTGTTTTAGTCCTGCATGCTCAAATCTCATTACTTTGACACATTGTAAATACAACTATATTTTAGTTCACGACAAAAAAACAATGCCTATTATAAAACAAACAGACTGTGCTGTGTTGTGTTGGTTTATTGGCCCTCTTTTAAAATACCTATTTAGAAAGTTTTTAAAATATAGGTGCCAAAAACCCTACACGGTATAAAAAGTTAATATGGAGAGTTAATATGGTATAAAAGGTAATATGGAAAGGAAAGTAAAAATAATGGAAAGTTTGTAAAGATATTTAAATGTTTTTTTTTATTCACACCTCAACGGCTACAATACCAAATTTAAAAAGCAAATATTTAATTTACAACCCACTTAGGATAAGCAGCGTGTCATAATGTCGAGTTCGATAAAACAGGTTTGGTTTGAGTTTGACCAATAGGAATCGCGCGTCGCGTCGGATAAACAACATATTAATACTTCTTATTTGTCAAACCTTTTTTGTCGATCTCGACATTATCACACGCTGCGTATCCTACGCCGGCAGGAAATGAATAATCTCACGAAAAGAAACAACGATTACAAAGGGAATTAGATCCCGAGATCTCGGTTAATTTTTCGGTATTCATATCCCGGGATTACATTCGTAAAATGCCGAGATTTTACAGGATTTAAAATACAAAAATACTTAATTTTTTTTTATATTAAAAACAGTTATAAGATTTTTTGGTATATTATAAGATAGCAAACAAGCAGATGGGTCTCCTGATGGAAAGAGTCCACCATCACCTATAGACACCAAAGATGTTAATCGTGCATTGCTATCTTGTGGCAAAATCTTAATGCCACATGCACAAGTCTACCGGTTACCTCACCCTCCAAACCGACACGACAGTGACAAACACTGACGCTATTGCGGCAGGAATAGATAAGGCGGTTGTACCAGACCCGGGAGAGACAACGCTGAACTCTACTACCTAGTAGTTACGATGGTAGTGACTCACATAGCCAATTAATCGCCTTTTACGACATGCCTTGCAGAACGGCAGTTGGTCTATTCTTAAAAGGAGCCCGAACCAACACGGGATATGCCCGAACCAACTCGGGTTTTCTTAACCCATCAGAATTATAATAAGAGATACATTACGTTTTACGTTTAACAGTCAGCATTCAAAAGGCATTCCCTGTGTTGGTCCGGGCCCTGTTTGAAGAGTAGACCATCTGCCGTTCTGCCAGGCAATTCGTAGAAGGCGAACGAATGGCAATACGTGTCACTGTCAACGTGATAACTAGGTAGTGGAGTTTAAATTAAATTAAATAGGAGATAATACTGCAATTTTATCACGCCAGAGTGCAACACTAGCGGAGAGGAAACCGTTCCTTTTCACAAAATTATTTTCCCCTTCAAACTCACATCACGTTGTCGAAGCAGTTTTTTTTTAAATCATACACCTTTAATAGGCCGTTGGATGTCATATTATTATATTTAAAACAATTTAGTTCTCTTTACTAGTCTGTGCTTTAAACGTAGTGATTATATTATACTCTTCACATTAACTGCAAAGATCTATAACGATTACAATGACAGCAGTTTGTCTATGTTTTTACTTATGGCGCCCTCTGCGCCGAGCTTTGCGTAAAACCTCCTATTGGCATTAGCATCTAGCCACACGGATAGCAACGCACCATTAACATCTTCGGTGTCTGTAGGCGATGGTTGTCTCTTCCATCAGGATAACCGACTGCTTGTTTGCCGTCTTTTGATATTAAAAAATGACGAAAAGGGATACTCTTTCCAGTCAGGTAATGAGTAGGTACACATATTAAATAGCCCTGGTCGCGGGAACCAAAGTGTATGTAAGTTTTATTGATTGTTACCCTGTTCATTGATTTGTTAGCCTGACGATGCGTTCAAACGCGAAACCACTTGGTGCTGATAAATAAAACTATTGTAAAACAGTATAAGTCTTTATACCGCTTTTAAATACACATATGTGACTTTTCACCTGAGAAGCGTGAATATTTACATACAAAGTTATATGATATTTGTAATAATTAGTATTTGGAATTAGGATTTGTTTGATCATTACGTGTTGTAGCGTTGAAGGTTTCTTAACTACTATAACCATTTGCACAAATTAGCTGGTAAATATTCTTACTATCTTACCCTCCAAACCGGAACACGACATTGACAAACAGACGCTATTGTGGCAAGAATAGGTAAAGACCTATTCTTGCCGCAATAAAATTGCCGCTTTTACTAAGATCCGCTTTTACTAAAACCCGCTCTTACTAAAACCCGGGTATATTGACACGTACAACCAATCGTTCACCTTTTAGGAACTGCCTGGCAGAACGGCAGATGGTTGCTCTGTAGCGATAAGACCGCCTTTGTGTACCCATGTATTTAGTGTAATGATTGTTCAATGTTTAGTAATGTTGTAGTTTTTGGTGCGCAAGAAAGTGTATTCATTCACTCACTCATTCATTTATTCATTTAGAAGGTCTATTCTTCAAAGGGTACACACGAGTAAAGTCACAAATGTTAGCTAGTTTATAAGGACACCCTCTTCTTTTTATGATCAGACTTTTCCAAAGTTTAACTCCATAAAATAAAAGAAGGCATGGCAACAAATAGAAATAGCACTTGGACATCATTTGTTAGAAAATATGGTCGTTATGAGACGTGACACTGCATCTAAAGACCTTGCTAAAGGTTTTAAAGGTTTTTATTGTACTGACACGGTACATTACTAAGTCTCGGATACTCATAATTGTCGAAATGCTTTTGAATTATAAACTTCTCTTGTTAGTTTCATCATATTATATATTCATAATTGTGGGGCTTAAAATAAATTGGTATACGACTCGTATTTATGTTTTATGTGGCTTTTAATAAACACACTTATATTGATTTGGAAAAACACAACATGTAAGACTATTTTGGTTCGTTTGGACACGGTAGTATATATTCTTACCACTACCATGACATTATTTCTTTGCTTGGCTTCAAATCCCGCGTGTCGATATTTTTCTTTGTTGTTTTTAAAATTTTTCAAGTTTCCCTAAGCACGGGGTGAGTGCTATAACACAAAAATAAAAAAACAATAAACCGAATAATAAAACCGAATTGTAAGTGTATTAGTGTAACTTGCTCGTGAGTAGTGTTACTTGCTAGTTTCTGTAGTGTAGACTGTAATCCTATATATACATATTTATTTATGCTGTAATCTGTATAGTGGACTGGGGATCTACAGTCACTGTAGAGTGTAGATCCCCAGTCCCCACTCCCCACTAATATATTTGGCTCGCGTGAATGTTCGCTCGAGTAGAACGCGTTTGTACTTCACTTCATTATTCAGTATGACAGTCTGCGATGCGCGTTTAACTTGAGCTAACGCATCTTATCGTGTTCGGAAATTTTCTGTCCAATATTTTATGATTTATTAATTTGTTCAATTATATACATCGATAACAATCGCTACAACACTAGTTTTGAGGTTTCGACGCACAATCTGACCGTTAATAAGTCAAAAGTAATCAGGGCAGGACTCTGAAATCCGAAAGTGCTGTGAATGAAAATTGTGAAATGTGTCAGTGTCAAATAAGTAGTGATAAAATGTCAGAAGTAAATTGTGGTTAAATACAGGCTACAGTATTATAAAATCTAAAGAAATGTTTTATTAGTTATCGAGCAGTGTCTGCAATCAGCAATGTACAAAAAAATAAACTTTGACCTAAGTTTGTCGTCATCAGTTCATTGAAAACGTTTTTGTGTTATTTCGTAAAAGCTTTCAAACCGTGGCCTCCGTAGAGAACGCGGGTGGGACAAATAATAGTCCACCGAATAGTGACCAGCAAATGTGCTTAATTCAAAGGCGGGACGCTAAGATTTGTTCGTTAAACATGACTATAGCGACGAGGCTACCACCACAAAGTGAGTTTAATTTAGATACGTTTAATTATTATTCAGGTAATTTCAAGTATATCGATTTAAATTATTAGTTATATGCTTCGAATTACCTCGCAATAGATCTACGTAATAACTAGAAGTACTTGACAAAAGTTACTAAATCCAGTGTAATAATTTAGAAATGTATGAAAAGATTGATAAGTACAGGTGAAGCGAAAGGCGACTCTAGGAAGGAAGATGTTAATTAAAAGAAAGTAGTCTACATATTAGTAGAAAGCGGTGTTAACTAATAAATTAAATTCAATTAAATAAAATTGTGTGTCCAATAAGTATTTGAATATTCAACATTAAATCTCTTATTTTAGAATAGTAGTCTGTGAATCTATTTTATTAGGCAAGATAACAGGAATTTTGTGAACATGTAAATATATAGAGATAAAAATTATGATCTTAACTAAAATTCAATTATGAAATAGTTCCATTGACATTTATCTGTATAAATTTCAAACTAACTTACAAGATTGTATATGTTTCTAGTAAATATTGATTAATTAATTATGTTTAGAACCAATTTGTTGAAAGTGATACGGATAATTTATCAATATCATAAATTGTTACTTTATAATAAGTAATTTTTAATGTCATCCTAAAATTTAATAGGGTCCAATTATATGGTATCCAATATTATAATTTATAAAGTTTATACATACAGATTACTTTTTGACATTGAGAGTAAAATATAAATATTGTATAATTAATTTTAGAGAGCCATCTTAGGTTATTAATCAAAAATTTATTTAAAGTTTCTGAGTTTATACACATAAAGTTGTGGGTGAATGTTAATATTTCTATAAATATATAATAATATAGCTCTATTTAAAAATCTTATGCCATAGTACTTTTACATATAGAGAAATTGTATAGTCATTCTATTTTCTAAATTTCTAAGTGAAAAATTTATACCTTTGAAAAGTTATAACTTGTTTTTATTTTAGCTGTGAATTAACATAAGGGTGGGTGGAAAAGAAACAAGAACTAAAATTCTGCTTATCAAAAAAAATTAACTTAACATACATGACTAACCAAATTATGCAATTCCTCTACTACACTTAGATGTTCAAGAGTTACTAACGAGTCGAAATCCTGATGCTTTCCCACTTATTTTCGAAATACTTTCCTAAGCCGAGGTTTAGTCTCACAGACACATTGAGGGCTCTAGGCCCACTTAACTTAAGCTATGGCTTCAAAATATATAAATGTTTTATCCATACATACCATGACTGGGGCCGTAGTCTTTATTTTTTTGTATCATAAAATAGTAAAGAAGCAGATAGCTTTCCTGATGGAAAGAGACTTTGGGCCACAGAGTGTAGCAAAGAAATGTACATATACTTAAAAAACATAACTCTCCTTCTATCACAGTCAGGTAAACATACCATCATGTTTGTTACCTTGTACTTGATTCTTTGTAGTTATAGTCACAGGTGCTACTGATGCACCCACAATTAGGCAATTATATTGTATTCCATGTTACATTTCTCTGTATTATAAAGAGCATTGCTGAAAGACCCATTTTTAAGTTTTGCTATTTGTATATTAGTTATTGCCATTTTTAATAAATGAAAAAAGAAAAAAGTATCTTCACGCTTGTATCCCCGAAGATGTAGACAGAGGTACAGGTCCCGGCGCGTAACTGGAGCGCTGGCCGTTATTGCGCAGAAGTAGAAAACACGGTATCGGAGGGGTAAGCGCGGTGGGCGGATGAGGCTGGCGCGTCGGGCGGGGCATGTGATTGGTTCTGCGATTGTACACATGCGCAGTTTGCCCCTCCAGTATCACTCAGCGCTAGAGTTACGTGCCGGTACCTGTACAACCAGTGCATTCACGATTAGCCAAAGATACGCAGTCCCACAATGTGATAGGTGGCTACCCTATCGCCAACCATGCACTTTTCCAAACTTGGGTGCTGTAGATTTTACCAGAAAACTGAAAAAAATAATTTTTAATTGCCCAGCCCGGGAATCGAACCTGGGACCTCGTGTGGTCAACTCCGACACCGAACCACTAGACCATGGAGGCAATTTAATAAATATTTTGTTTAATTTAATCTCGTTTGTTCCAGATGCATGTGTGGAAGTTGGGGTACCGCACAACAAGTGGTCAACAGGAGTAGCTTGCTGCCCAAACTGCAGGCATGAGCTGAGGATATCATTGACCTGCCCAAAAACCCAAGCGCAAACTCCTGTGTCACCATTAACACCCCCATTTACACTGCAGCCAACTTACTTGCCTCATTCACCACTGTGTGCATCACCATCATCACCGTTCTTATCATCCCCTAATAATGATGAACTCAGGAGGCTAGCTGACACACTTCGAGCGTTAAGACTGTCTGGATGGTATTATGGAAATTTGGATTGGCAGGTTAGTTAAATTATTTTTGTGTAATATTTTGATAACATTGTGTACTATGTATTCTGCCATCATAAAGAAAAAAGACGTATCTGACATTTTTTGCAAAATTGAGCTAGACACATATTCGGCATCAGTACATAAAGACGCACCTACCAGTATTTTTATATTTTGGTTAAACTTAACACAAACCGGTAAATCTTACTTACAAATAGGATGCGTCTGCAATATGACTTAAATATTACTAAGTTGAAAAGGCATTTCTCACGTATTCTAAATTAAAAAGACGTATTTACAATTATCTTATTAGAATTTTATAGTTTCAAGAATACAAAATATTTTTTTTCTCCGTTTCGAACTTTAAGTAGAAACATCCTTTTTTCTTATGACGGCAGTATTACTATAAATGTCCAATAAATTTGTGGAATGCCTCATTATTAAATTAGTTGCAAGACCAAATACTGCAGGTTTAGATAAAATATGTCAACACTAGCTGCAGCGTGCAGCCCGCTGCATTACATAAGTTTTTGACGAATCCCACGGGACCGAATCATTTTTGCGGAATAAAAAGTAGCCTATGTGCTATTACAGATCATCGTCTACCTGTGTGGTGCCTAATTTCATCCAAATCTGTTCAGTGGTTTTGGTGTAATTGAGCAACAAACATACATCCATCCATCCAAACTTTTGCATTTATAATATTAATATAGATTTGCATGAGATATATATTTTGTTTACATTTATCAAGATTAATGTATCCTTACATAATATATCAAATATGTAAGTTTGTTCAGTGGTTTTATTCAGTGTTACTAACTTGTTTATTTTAATAAGCTTTTAACATTTTTTAATCATGGGATAGCAAACATGCTAATGAGAGCACTCCTGATGAGAAAAGATAACCATCTCCCAAAGACCATTTTAGTTATGAATTTTATGAACTACCACACTAAACTGTCTGGCCTTTTAAATTACTTCAAATTAATGTCTTGATTGGAAACTATATTTTCATCTATAACACTTAATTCAGTTGTTTATTCATCAAGCTCATACATTTGTAAATAAGAACTTCATCTATTAACTAGTCGACTCCTATAGTTTGGGGTCTACATCCGCCGGGAAAATTGGAATAAGATATAGCCTATGTCACTTAAGAATAATGTAGCTTTCTAGTGGTGAATGAATTTTGTTCCAGATAATTCCTACAAACAAACTTACAAACTTTACTTCTTTATAATATAAATATGTATTTGATTAAAATATCACACCCAATTCCCAAATAGGCAATAGACTCTTCAGTACACAATTAGAGATGGGTAGTGATTATTATCACCACATTTTTACTGTCTATAATGACTATAACTTATTCATTAACCCCAGACTGCTGTTACGTCATCAACACAGCTGCTACTCAATTTTTTTAAGATTGAACTAGAGGCATAATAGCATCCCGTCAGATTAACATATGGGGGGGGGGCGCCTACCACACGTAAGGCCATAACTTAAGCTGGGCATCTAGGGCAGTAAAAAAATAAAATTTCAATAACTACAGCTTGCGGAAATTGTTCCCCACGACGCTCAAGTAAATACACATTCTTGGGCCCCCCTACTATTATGAGCTAAGCGAAATAGGTGGCCTTGTCTGATCCGGTAATACCTAAGTATAAAAAAAATCTATCCATAAAAAATACCTGTAAACATTTATTTGAATAAAACATTTTTGGTTTTAATTTAGCCTTACCAACAGATTGTGCTGTTATGAATAGTTAAGAAATTGGTAATCTATACAAATACGAGTATGATAAAGCTGGAGAGTTTGTTTATTTGTTTGTTTGAATGTTCTATATCTGGAACTACCAGTTGGATTTGAAAAATTATTTTGTATCGGATAGTCACATTCATAAGGAAGGCTAAAGGCTACTTTTTATTTAACTGGAAAAGGAAGTAATGTGTTTGTCATGCAAACGAAGTCACAAAGAACAGCTAGTGTTAGATATGATCCAATTGTAGGAGTTTAGAAGCTATTTTCAGTACTGTTTAATTTAAAATGTGCCAGAAAAACATGAATATTATCACATTCCATTTATTACATATTTATCTTATCATTGTGTGTTATTCGACTACTGGATAATGACCTCTGTTATACATTTTTATTTAAAGTTTAAAACTATTGATATATGAGCAAGTTAATTGATAAGTAGATGCCACAGGTCTCAGTCATTGGAAACATAAGGTCTTGTGGTCAATGTAATGTTACTATTTAATATTATTATATTTAATCAGTTTGTAAACAGTGGACATGTTGAGCTGAAATTTGGCATACAGATAGCTATTATGATCTATATCTCAGGGTTTTGGTAAATTTAACCACTGAAAGTAAATTTGTATAATTTATATGGAATCTAAATGATATATAAATGTTCTACTAATCCTAGCATAAAATTTACAATTTCGTGATATATTGTTAATCTTTTCTAGTAAAACAAAAATATTCCATAGTTATTATTTCATAATCACTACATAGTCACATATACAAAATAAAGTCGCTTCCCGCTGTCTGTCTCTATGCATGCATCATTAGATCTTTAAAACTACTCAACGGATTTTGATGCGGTTTTTTAATAGAGCGATTCAAGAGGAAGGTTTATATGTACAATACATGTCTATTATAATCCGAGCGAAGCCAGGACAGGTCGTTAGTACATGATAAATTGCAGATTTACAATATCAGTATTTTTTGTTTCTAGGGTGCTCGAAGTTTACTCAAAGATGCCAGTGTTGGAGCATTTTTAATACGAGATTCGGGAGATAGGAATTTCATTTTCTCATTATCAGTCCAAACAGAGAGAGGGCCCACGTCCGTCAGACTACACTATGAACAAAGTTTCTTTAGGTAAGCATTTTTTTTATTATATGTTAAGCAATGATGCATATGCTTTATGTAACAGGGTTATTGGTAAAACACTAACTACCTCTCAGGATTGTATATTATATTAATGACTTGACTTTTAATAATTTATCAGATATTAACTTTTATTCAAAAATAAAAATATTTACATGCCGTACTCTAAATGTTACTAAGTCTCTAGATTATTACTACGCACGGCGTGGAAAATGTAAAGTACTTAGACAAATACAGAATTTAAATGTTAGCGATAACAATAATTAGCGAGAACAATGAAGTTTGGAATTTTCGTTTTTTGTAAATGTATATAATTTCGTAAAAAGTCTTAGAACCAAAGTTTTTGTTAATAATGTTAGCAATATAATCCTGAGAGGCTATTAATGTTTTACCAATAACCCTTTGTAGAAGTATTTCTTAAAAAAGCAAAAAGGAACCTTTTGCAAGGTGCAAAGAGTGAACCAAATGTTGGTAAATGCTAAAAATTACAATTTACTCAAATGTTGGGTTGTGAAAGCAATAATGATTCTCATCACCGCATTTGCCAACATTTACGACTACAGCTTCTTATTTGCAATTAACAGAGACCAACATCTATACATTATCTGTTGAGAATGGTGCTGACAGATCACCGCCAGAATTCAGGCTGCTACTGAGATTTCTCTATGAAATGGAAATATTTATTTGCAAGAATATGGGTGTTACAAGTTATTAAAATTGAACTAAAAGTTACCAACATATTCTACCATAATATGCTGTGCAAATATTTAAAAATTTTAAAGTTGGTTTCTTTAAAATTACTACCGGATTGGAATGCGGCCCCACACTGAGAAGATTCGGCGGAAGAAACTCAGCGGGCTTTTTTTATAAATACAATTTTACAAAACATATTTCACATCACAAAAGTTTACAAAGCAATTTTACAATGTACAAAATTTTAATAATAATACAATTAAAAACATGCTAGTAAAGAATATTAAATTTAAGTTTAAATCCACATTTACATATAATAAAAAAAATTATTAAAATATTGTTTAGATTACAATTTTATTTTATCAGCAAAAAATTCACGCACACTATAGATAGTAAGATTTAAGTATTAATAAGTCAAATAGCTGTGTGCATAATTTGTTTAAAGGTAAAGTTTTAAGACTAACAGGAATATGATTGTATATATTAATTGCCATACAATATGCATTTTTTTTATAAATCTTATCTAGGTAGCAAAAACCAAATAATAACAATCCATAAATTGAATCTGTAATTCAATGTTCCGAGCCTAAAGGGCTAACCTCTACATTATCAAAATCAAATACATATCTGTAGAGTATGTAGTATTTAAGTAAAATACAAATAAAATGTAAATAATATCCTCATAAATAATATTGTCATTATATCTGGCAGAACTCTAATCTTATTAAATTTACCGTGAAAGGTTTATCTTTTGCCACTGATATCTTTTGCAAAGTAAATATAAGCATCAAACTCCTTAAGATATTTATAGTGGAAAGAATCCTTTATAGGCCATAAAGAAAACAGCTATATAAGATTTCTCTTCATATAAATTTTCACCGCCGATCTATGTATACTAGAGATTCATGAGCACTCCATTGTTAATTACTTTGTAATATATTAGTTCCTTGTTATAGTTTATTTCTTTTTTTTTTTTAACATTTTAGATGTCTGATCTAAATTTCCACATAATATTTATTATGTAGTACACACCACACACAGTATTGATAAGAATATGGTGAAGACACAACTACAAGGATTGATTTATTCTGTCATTGCACATGAACGCTTGTAATATAAAATTGATTGCTTCTTTATACAAATTAATTAAGCCAATTTATAAAATAGAATTCCCTTCCTCAGTCGTAATAAACATTCCATTCTCATTAATAACTCAAGAAAACAACTTGCAAGAATTAGATAATAAATTGACTCAACTGTGTGTTCTCCATTGAGTATATTGGAGGTGTGTCATTATTTTTCCGTATAGCGGTTTTCTGGGTCAGTTAATAAGACGTAATGCAAGACGATAATTATAAAAACTTGTAAATAGGTAAAGCAATTGATGACACGTTATTAAGTTGGTATAACTACACTTAATTTCAAAGCAAACCACTTATGACTAATTTAAGAAAAGATCTTAAAAGAGACATAAACTGATGCTTCTTTTGATTGTATTAGTTTTTTATTGAGGATTACGAGCATACGTAATTTTATCACCTTCTCAACCCATCAACTTAACTAAATTGTTTTTTATTTTTTTACTTTACAGTAGAGGCTCAAGCAATTTTTGATTTAAAGGTATTAATAAATACTTTCCTTTTACAGGTTAGACTGTGATAGACCACTGGCGAGGTATATGCCTCGGTTTCGTTGTGTTGTGGAATTGGTGCAACACTACACACAAGTTGGAGAACGAGGATCAGTGGGAACTGTATGGGTTGATCGTGAAGGTTGCCCGCATTCACCCGTACTATTAAAGTCACCTCTAAGAAAATCACCACCATCATTACTTCATTCAGCCCGATTAGCTGTACATAAAGCTCTCGATTCCAATCCTCTTACACCAAAGCTTTGGTGTGCGCCAAAACACAGGCTTTTGCCACTACCCTCTACATTAATAGAGTATCTTGGTGAATACCCTTACTCGATCTAACATTTAGATCTGTACTTTAGTAGGTAACTTATTTAGTTCAATCGCATTATAATGATGCCTAGTGAAGATATTAGGGTATTAGGACAATGTATAACCGTCTATATAAAGGCATTAGTAGGTATTTTTATACTAATGACAATGCACTAGATAGTTAAGGACAAGGTAGGGTTGTACAGTTAACATAATTTGTACAAATACATTGTACTTACTTAATGCTTCTAGTACGGGATGCTAGATTAAAGGGCTGGCACCTTTAACCATACCAACAAACTAATATTAATTTTAGTTTAATAACATCTGTATTATTTGTAAGTATTTAATATGGGACTCAATTATATAGTGAAATATTTATGCAAAAGTTTTGTTAAGTGGTCATATTTGTATATAGAGTTGGAGAATTATAAGCAAGACTGAATTTCATGCATGTATTAAAATTCTGTGCGATTTGTTTCATGTGTAGAAAGGTTGTTTCTTTAAGGAACATTAGTTTTAAAAGATTCTATTATGCCTAATCTTGTCCATTAAAATAAGGAATCATCACATTATTTTATATAGCTATATTTATTTATTTTTCAACTAACTGTAGAAGTAATGATACTTACATTTATTCTTAATTTTGTTCCTATATGATAACATATATCAATAACAATAAGGTAATATATTGGATTAGGATTTTAGGTAGCAAAATTTATATAAAAGCATCCATATTCGTACAATATGTCTGGCAAATACATATATTTTATAATATTCTTTTAAACAATAAAATGGACAAAATAAAGGTAAATAATAACATGTGCCATTAATTCGATTAAAAGTGTTTGAAGGCCAGTTCAAGGCTAAAGCTTAAATTATTTGGATTGCACAACTTCTATTTTCTGTACTGAAATAAGTGTTTGATTTTGCCCATCCCTTCATCAAAGCCGTGTCAGAATACTTGCCTTTTACCATGCCTATTAAAGACAAATTGTTAAATTGTCAAAACCCAAATACCAATTTAAAAAAAAAGCGAATCTTGAAAACTAACAACAATAATATTTTTATTTACACTTCATAAGTATTTTTTTGGTCAATTTTATTAAATAATTACTTATGTGTTTCATATTTGACCTTTAGAGATTAAAGACTTTCTACTTCTGGCCAAACTTTAATTTATTTGAGACTAAATCTTGTTACTGATGAAATCCAAGGCTGTAATTCAGATTTAGGAAAACAACAGCAAAATAACTAGCGGCCATTGTATGTTCAAAAGCTGCCTAAATGGAAATACTGCTTATACTGCTGTCTCATATTTTACTTTAGTGAAGAATGAGTATACATCCTGGCATAATATATGTTAAACAGTTTTTGAGTATGCGGGCTATCACAGTATAAATATCTTAACAATTGCTCCCTTGTAAGTAAGATAACAAGTTGTTTTAATGTTTTTTATAAAACAAGAGTTTTCGTGGGACACCCGGTAGAAACGAAGTTCCTATCGCTATATATTATGTATTGTTAAGTAATAAGCACAAAGTAGGAACTGACAAAAGGCACACGGCTTGCTAAACACATTGTTTACCCTCTCTCTCTTTCGTCTCTTTCTTTCTAATATATAACAGCAATAACAAATATTACAGTCAAACACTTTTTCCCATGTAGCTTCGATCCGCCAAATGTGTAAAAAGGAACTTTGTTCCATAAATGTAAAATTTATAAGTATGCCAATGCCCCATAGAAAGTGTCTCCTGTAAAGTAACTTGGCCTACAGTTATAAATTGTTTCCAAGTCAATTTCTTGTTGTTATTATTTATTAATATTTTTATTAGCTAAGTCCAAGTGTTGTCAACTTGTACACCATATAATGGTGTTAGTATTTATTTAACGGTTTGCGTTATAACAAACTCTGATGGTAATGTATTTATGTACCTTCAACAATCTCATGTTGCTTTACAAAATGTGTATTGTGTAAGCCTAATATTTTTATTCTTAGTTTTCACTACCAAGCTAAGGCTTCCTTCATGTGTGCATGTGTTTGATGAACAATATGGTGTATACAACAAAATATGGTTTAAAATATTGTCAAGCTAAAATTAATTGTATAAATTTTTAAATTGTTTAAAATACTGTCGGGCTAATATTATGCATTAGTTTTACAACATGAAAGCATGCGTAATAAAAAGGCAATGTAATGATATCGAGGATGGAGATGTAGCGAGAGCTATCGGATGTTTACACATTTGTTGCATATGGTCTAGATATTTTTCACAATATTTGCATAATTTTAACTACAAACACTTGCATTATTATTTGTAGTTTGACTCAATTTATTTCTAAAAAAATATGGAATTTATTAAAATGTGGTATTTATGTACGATATTTCTGTGTATTATTGTTGTTGACTAATAACGATATCAGAATCAAATTATGTGCTTACTTTGGGCTTAGATCAGTGGCTCTGAACTAATGGTCTCTGGACCCAGAGTATTAAAACACCAAAATAAAAGAAACTAGACTTATTAGATCTTACATATTAAATTAGTTTCATTTAAGTACTTCATGATATTATTTATGATGGGGGGAATATCAAATGTTCATTTCTTCAAAGATAGCCAATTAGAGGAATTAATATTTTTTGGTATATAAAAAATAAGTAGTAAAAGAGAATTAAAATATGTTAGGTGGTCCTTACTCGAAAGGTTGAGAATCACTGGGTACATCAATTTGTGTAATTTGTCCAGCTATGTTTTTATTTATTTATGAGACTAGTCAAATTTATCAAGTGCAACAAAAATTGTTAAATTTAAATTACAATATGCAATGGTAATTGCATAATTGATAAATAAGCTTCAATGGAAAAAGTAATAGTTTTACATAAATGTAGCTGTAGGCTGTCATTTTATTGGAAAATTAGCTGATGCCTGCAACTTCGTTTGCGTTAATTCAGAAAAAATAAAGATTCACAGCTCCTCCCCCTTAGGTGATAGCGTGATAATATGTAGCCTATATGTTGACCCGACCTGTTAGTAATAATATTCATGCAAAATTTGAAATAAATCAATGCAGTACTTTTTGAGTTTAGCCCAGACATACATACAGACAAACAGACAAATAGACAAAAAATCTAAAAACTATATTTTTGGCTTCAATATCGATTGTAGATCACGGCCCAATTTTATTCTTTTAAAAAAATATTCAATGTACAGTTTTGACTTTCCTACGATTTTATTATATGTATATGAATTATAGAATATATATAGATAATCATGTATATTATAATTCGTGCGAAGCCGGGGCAGGTCGCTAGAGCTTAATATAAATGCTCATAAAAGATGTTACTATTTTAACAAGTTGGTTAGTAAAGACTTGTGTAACATAGAATAATAATGCTGTTGGATTACTTAACGATGATATTGTGCGGAACAAACATAGTTTAAAGATCAGCTTCATTGTGCTTATATTGCTATTTATTCGCATACACGCAAAATAATTTCTGTAAGTGCCAATGTTAAATTATGTAGGTACATACCTATACAATTTAAAAAATAAATTAAATATTTACAAAATTATGTAGCTTAAAAACGTTACTGGAAAAATGATAAAATACATCGGGAACAATTTTTAAATGCACATTGTGCGAGCACTTTATTTTTATATTTCACGGGGTAGGTATTTCTGCTACTTTTTAATCTTTAATGTTTTGAAAGCATCTTGAAAGCATCATGAAAATTTAAGCTGTGTGTCACATTCCGTTATACAATGTTTTAATAATAATTAACTTATGAATAGTGAGTTATGTTATAATTTAAAAAACAACAAAAAAAATTTCAACACGCTAGGATTCGAACCTGCAATCTCCCCTCAGGCCGGGGCCACTCTAGCCAACTGAGCTAGTGTCGACAGGTTGAAAGCGGTGAAATTCGTCTTTGCTTTGTGATCGATTCCGTCGATTGTACTGATCGCTACATATACTAAGGTATATACGATAGTTAAATGAGGTCATCTTTACACATGAAATTCACATTTATATTATTGATCAATACTTTCGTATTTCTAATCGTCTTTTTCTTTGTTGTTTTTAAAGATTTTTCAAGTTTCTCAAGCACTGGGTTAGTGCTAAAACACATATACAATGAGTTGTTATAATTGCAGCATTTGTAAAAAAATCTCAAACTCCATCGATTTCACCGTGTTGCCTTTTATGTTGATTATAAGCTTAACAAAGTTATTGAGCCTACAAATCATACAAATTTATTAATCGTTTTAAATATGATTTAAAAAGTTCAATAAATTTTATTGTAAATAAGGAATTATTTAAAATATTTACAACAAATTCAATAGCGACAACAATTTCGATTTGGAAACTCTAAACATTACCTCCTCAAACATATTTGAAAACTTATCATACAAGAAGTAACCTCAATTGTTTAATTTAAATTTTTGCTTAATTACAGCCATCTCAATTGCAAATCAAATATAATCGTAAAATAAGGGTAAGATATAAAATAAAATAGGACGAACCTGTTGTACAAACGTTTTATCAAAGATAAGTCCAGTACATATGTTTATAATTTGTTTACCCCGTGTCGGTTCGAGCTCCTTTGAAGAATAGACCAAAAGTCGTTCTGCCAGGTAGGTCGTAAGAGGCGACCGATTGGCTATACGTGACTACTAGGTAGAGCTCCGCAACGGCTCGCTCGGGTATTTGGTACCACCATCTTACCTGTTCCTGCCGCAATAGCGTCAATGATTGTAATTGTGTCCCGGTTAAGGGTAAGGTAGCTGATAGATTTATGCATGTGGTATTACGATCCTGCCACACAGATAGCAAGACACCATTCGCATCTTTGGTGTCTTTAGGCGATGGTTTCTTTTTCAATCAGGAGAACTTGTATAAAAAAGAAATACTACTTTAATAAAATTGCCTAAGTTTAACTTAGGCAAACTACTTTAAATTGTTTTTCTAAAATTACTCGTATTAAGTAAATATTTAATTTCTTTCATTTATTACAATCAAGTAAATGTGTTCATTTGATGCTTCAAGAATCTTTTAGGATGTGTGAATTGCAGTGAATTCCGAACAAACATGGGATTAATTTTAAGATCTTATCCAAATCACATTCCTAAATTAATAAATATTGATGATATTTAGAAAAACTTACATAAATATTGATGATTTTAATTTAAGTTTAATTGTCAAGAAAGTATTTCCTTTGCCTAAAGGTTGTCTGGCAGAGATCGCTCTGTAGCAATAAGACCGCCTTTGTGTATCCATGTACTTTATGTTATGACTGTGAAATATTTGTAAATTTTGTAGTTTATTGGTGCGCAATAAAGTGTATTTATTCATTCATTCAGTCATATGAAGGTTAAAAAAAACGACTAGAAAGAGAGAAAAGGTAGGCGGTGACCTTGCGCTTCGCTTGGCTTGTCGCGGCGGGGGCACCACTGTGCCTCCAGATAAAGTCTAATGGCGTTTACAATCTGCTCTATAAAATTATAGTGCTGGTACTCGTACTTCGACTAAGATATGAGTTCTGTGTTCTGAAAATGTATTGCAATAGTAAGAGAACGCTTTACATGGCCGAGTTTCCAATCCGGTCGTAGCTTAAAAATTGTTGACGCGTCAAAATAACTTATAAAAAGTTTAATTGAATAAAGTATTTCTGATTTTTGAATGTGCGCAGGAGCCTGCGGTGCGCGCGCATCACGGTGCACATGAACCTGTTCGCGTCGTTCGCGCTCAACAACGCGCTGTGGCTGACGTGGTACGGGCTGGTGGTGGGCTCGCCGGACACGGTGCGCACCTCGCCGCCCTGGTGCCGGGCGCTGCGCGCGGCGCTCGACTACGTGCTGCTCACCAACTACACGTGGATGCTGTGCGAGGGCCTGTACCTGCACACGGTGCTCGTCAGCGCCTTCGTGTCGGAGCGGCGGCTGCTGCGCGCGCTGCTGGCGGCCGGCTGGCTGGTGCCGGTGCCCTTCGTCGCGGTGGGCACGGTGCGCCGCGTCGCCGACGAGGAGGGCCTGTGCTGGGCCGACGACACCACGCCGCGGGTCGAGAGCGCCATCCTGGTGTGTGCCGCCGTGTCGCTGAACCTGGCGTTCCTGTGCAACATCGTGCGCGTGCTGTGCACCAAGCTGCGCGCTCGCGGCGCGGGTGCGCGGCCCTCCGCCACGGCGCTGCACGCGCTGCGCGCCACGTGCCTGCTGGCGCCGCTGCTGGGCCTGCAGTACCTGCTGACGCCGTTCCGGCCGCCGCGCTCGGCGCGCTGGTGGAGGGCGTACCAGTTCACCACGGCGGCCACCACCTCGCTGCAGGGCCTGTGCGTGGCCGTGCTGTACTGCTTTTGCAACGGCGAGGTGCTGGCGCAGCTGCGCCGCCGCTGGCGTGTGCTCACCTTTCGCCCGCGCGCCAACTCCACCACTAACACCACCGTCTCGGTACGAACTGATACTGTTTCATAACACTTAAACATAGCAAATACTCTTTTTAAGTCATTTTTACAGTATAAAATTATATTTTATTATATTGACCTTAATCTTGCGTTAAAAATTACAATTTTATATTCTCATGCTCGGCTCTAACAAAATTACTATCACTGATACGAGTATAATGCAATCGTTAAAATGAGACACAATTATATCTATCTCACGATGATATATGAAAAGTATAGAATTTATTAATCGTTAAAACTTTAATAACTTAATTTAAAACCTTTTTCATAACAAAGCCTTTGACATTGGTATTGTGTATGGTTCTAGATGCCTGACCAAGGCTCAATTTCGAGCCAAAACTTCGTAGAATTAATCATGTATTAATACTTATATTTAGAAAAAAAATGTCTATATTCCCGCTATATCACTTTCAATTATAATTGAGATGGACGCCACATGTAATAATTGTGATTGTTTACATATTAACTGCAGACTAACGTGTTACATGAAGTACTGCGGGTTGTGTTGTCCATACACCACTATCTAGAAAACGCTACGCGCCCCACAAATAGTTCGCACC
>DWBA01000005.1:0-24496 GCA_018236825.1 Apodemia zela | reverse complement strand
GGGTAAAACCAAATATTTTAAAATCCATAGTATTTTTATTTTTATAAATAGAATCATTTTATTACTTTTTTTGATATTGTCATCGACCTGTCTATATGCCCTTTTCGGATCAGACAGGGTTTTTATTACACACTGTATATTTTTAATGACTGACCGAAACTGGATTTTCAGCCAAAACCGAAACTGACACCGAATCTTCAGCTCTGTTCCAGTTTCGGCCGAAACCGAAACTTTTCAAGACAAAAGAAAATGTACACAACTCTCTGGAATTTAGGGGTTTACAAATTTAGGGGTTTACAGGCTTGCTCCGGCACGTGGACTACTTACCTCTCATAACCTATGCTATTCTTGTTCATTAGGTATAGGAAATAAAATGCTGTATTTTTGTGCGTATAGTAAGAACCATCATAGTTCTTGCAACTTACTAGAAACGTGGTAAACGCGTATCTGTTTAACCGTAGGTTTCGGCCAGGCCGAAAGTTTCTGTTGGTTTATGGCTAGAACCAAAACATAGGCCGAAACCTCTTTTGACCGAATCTTAGCCGAAACCGAAATGTCGTGGACACTAATATTTTTAAATTTTTTTTTTTAGGGTCATCCAAGTGGCGAGGCGTTTATCCAAATGAATAGCGAAACTAGCGCTTTCCTATGTGCTCAACAAAAACATCATAAGCATATGGCCTTTGGGAAGAAACAGCGATATATTGAGGTATAGTACATTTCTAATTACAAATACAAATATAGTTAACGCCCATGCCATAGTAAAAAATATACAAATAAACTTTATTTGTTCTTTTACACCTTTTATCAAAAATAACCAGATTCAAGATCGCGGCCCGAAAACTGGCTAAAGAAATAAGACCACAAATAAATGTGTGGTCTTATTTCGTCCAATCACAGCTAATGTACGGACGCGTCATGTCACAAAAACGTCTTATGAATAGCATGTGACTTGCAATTTTAAATATTAAAACTATCACACTTTAGGTTGAATTTTCTAAGGGTCTAATAAACATTTACGAGTTCTTGTTCGTATCGTACGTACACGGAGCAATAGTCGAAACTAAACCATAACGTAAAGAAATAAGGTTAATTATGAATAAGATACTTTTATATTTGTATTTCTGTATATATAATTCTCAAGCCATTTTCTTGCGATGAGTTGGCAACGCTGAATCTTGTTATTTTTGATCGAAATTTTTTACATAGACAAGTAAAAAAAGCTTAAAGCTAAGTCTACAATCTACACTGGCTTACACTAATTTAGTCTACGTGTGTGCGTGTATATGTGTGTGTGTGTGTGTGAGAGAGAGAGAGAGAGAGATAATTATTATTAATTGCCTCTGTGTTCTAGTGGTCCGGTGAAACTCTCTTTCAAATGTACAGTTTTTTTACCAGTCAAGTTGTGCATGCGTTCTTTGACAATTTTACCTAGAATAGTATAAAAATATTTTATCGAGAATGTAAGTGAGAGTTTAATCTGCCGTCCTCTAACTAAAATGGCGTTATCCAATATTCCGCCAATTTAAGTTTTTGAAGCCCCATCAGAAAAAAAAACATTGTTGATTTGTCTTTCTAGAATTTTATTACGTCTTCTATAGTGCAGCCAAGTTATCTAGTCAGTAGACGTCGTTAGTGAGGTGTTTTTAATATGAAAAACTGACAACGGAATGACATTTCACAAGGTAGTGGATATGGAGGATGTATGTAAGGAGAAGCATCTCATATGGTAGAAAATTGTAAAAAGTGTTCACTTCTATATTAAATAACGGTTCAAAAATCTTCCAGAATGGCGCTGATGTCGCAAAAGGGTATGGTGTGAACGTAGCAATTGTAAATGAATTGAAGTATGCCGAGTTAAAAAAGTTTAATATTATTGTCGACTGAAGTAGTTCATTATTAAAAATGCGAACGAAAGTTTCTCTTTCCTTGTTCATTTCTTAATCCTACTGTAATAATATTTGGCGCTTCTTTTAAAAGTTACCCTGATGCTAATGTGGCGCCACCCCAATTTAATGCATTTTGACGGACACTTTTTCATAACACAGATGATTCTTTGTACTATACCCTCCATAGTGGTGGAGCCTGTAGTATCGAATTTGTCTACTGTCTAGATAAGGTGGTGGCACTATAATTATAAATTCTGGTAACCAGATAAACAATATTTTTCTGAGTTTCAAAAAAGTAAAATTGGCGCGATGTTAGATAAGAGCGTTTCAGTTGAAGGTCGGTAGTGACGGTGTGGTGTGGTGGTGTGTGGGCAGGTGTTCCAGTGCAGCGGCGACGACATGAACCTGGTGCTGACGGGCGGCGTGGCCCCGGCGGCCCCGCCCAAGGTGCTGTCCCCGGGTACGTTGGTCCCCCCGCCCCGCCTGCTGGCGCACTCCATCGCGCACCACAGCCTGCTGGCGCGCCAGCACGAGAACCTGCTCCTCGCCTCCCTGCGGCCGCAGATGATGCCGTTCCTCCCTCCCTTGGTCCGGTCTCCCGCTCCCAACTACCCCCTGTCCGTCTTGCCACCTACGATGCTGCCGACCAAACGCACGTACGAACGCGCCTTCACCCCTACCGAGTCGCCGCCGACGAAACGTCCTTACGCCGTCCAACAGATGGCGCCGGCTTTATCGCTTCCGCTTTTATCGTACGCGAATTCGGCGCCGATATTTTCTTCACCGACCAGCCCCGTTTTTACATATAGTGCTTTACCGGGTACTATGCCGCACACTCTTCCCGCGGGATACGGAACCGGGTTATCCCCCGCCTTGCCGGGAACTGTGACGACGCCTTTCCCCGCTTCTCTGACGATGTCCATGTTCCCAACTTATCCATATTATCCTGGTGTCTAAATAAGTTTTAACAATGATATTATCAAAACGACAGGGTAAAGAAATGACAATACGCTCAAAAAAGTTATGTAATGCCTTTAATGTGTGTATATTTTGATAATTAATTTACTCGAAGTTCGATTAGGCGCCTAACACATCAGCGATTTAGCTTTATTGTAATGCGTTTTTTGTAAATAATGAAATGAATTTTACATAGTTCTAATAGTACCTACCGAGGCAGCTAGTTTTTCTTAAGTTAAGAATTTATCTTAATTTTTTCAAACTTATACAAATAATCCGTATTTAGATAGTAACAATAATTTGTACTTTTTAAAATAAAGTCATTGTTTGGTACTTCCCTAATTCTATTTAGTAAAAATTGAATCAAGGAAGTTTTATACTTTAAGTTAATTATTTTAAAAAATGTGAAGACGATGACTGGTATAATAATATTGTTTACTCATTCGCACTAACTAATCCAAATTTATGAAATTTGGTCATGTGCTTAAGTTTAATAAAACGATTATTTGAAATTAATCTAATATGTGTGTTATAAAAATGAAATTAACGTCCACTATAAAATATTAGTTTCTTAAATAAGTAAACTATTACATAGAATTACTTAATATTATAACGAATGATTTTTATAAGATTGGAATCAACATTTTGGCGATTGGATTTGCTTGATTACTTTGCTTTATTTTGAAGTTTTCACTATATAAAAAGTACAATACTTGTACAATAAGGATTTTTAGAACTTTTAGGGCATTTTTGTTTTTATACACTCAACAGCACTTAGTACAAGACAGAGTCCGCTTTAGGACGTTAAGTTCGTTAAGGACTTATATTTCTACCCTACATTGTGGATATTTAATTTAGTTATCACTGAAAACAAACAATTTTGTTCATAAGATTATATCATGTATATAAAGATCAAATGCATTTCGTATAAACGCGGCTAAATCCCTGATTTGTAAATGGCCTTAGATGATTTTTACAAAGGCAGTTTTAAGCAGCTTGCTTGTAGGATAAGTATACTTACTTAAAATCAAGTTTTGTTGAATTTATACTGACTTTAAATATTGTTGAACTTTTTATTATTTTACATTGAACCTAAGGTTGTTTATCGATGACAATTTAGTGTTAGTGCTTTTAGTGTTAGGTTAGCTGTTGTGATTATTTTAAAACATTCCACTTGCAAATTTTGCATTTTCAAGGCTGATGATTAGAACGGGAGGTACTTTTAAGGTACTTAATGAATTTTGTAGTAATAATGCACTTTTTGCAAATTTTACGTGTTTTTCGTTGATTTCGGCACTTAGATGTACATGAATTAGGTTTTAGTGATTCAAAAGTTGTGTTGCGTTGGTTGGCAGTACGTATAAGCGTGGTTTTTCATCCATTTAAATAGATTTTATATTTTAATCACCCCCAAACATTCCTGTAAACATGATTCTGCATTTATGTCTAACATTCCATACAACCATCTGATTTTCCGTGTTATATCGTCTAAACTGTGTTTTTATTATAAGTTTTCACTGTTAAGGTTGTTGCGCAACGCAAAATTCAACTCTAACTCGACTAAAATGGTGCGATTTAATAAAAAAATAGACCATTTTGGTCCAGTCTGGTCCTTGCTTTGCCGACACAGTGTTTATGCGTTGATGATGCGTTGTTAATTCGCTTAAGACGCGTTGTCGGTTGACGACGTATTTATCAATTGATGAAGCGTCAAGCGTATCGTTAGCGTTGTATGCGAACTAGTTAAAAATTCGTTTTCTTTTTTAATGCTTTGTTCACTCAAATTAAAGCAATAATATCTGAACTTTATATCACATTGATTATGGTTAGTGATTCAAAGTTTACTTGATTGTGAGTTAGTTTTTTAAGCGTTGTCCATGCGTTTTAGATGCGTTAAAGTTGAGTTATAGTCGAATTGATGCGTTGGGCCACGAACATTACCTCACACTACCATTATAGATATACTGATTCCATAAAATGTTGGGATCGTTACAATTCATATTAATTGGTGAAAACACTTATATTGTGTTTTGGGCAACTTATTAAATAAATCTTCATTGTGTACGGTGTTCCCATTGTTATCACAGTTATAGGTATGGGGCTTAAGTCACGATAGTAAAAACAGGCTTCTTTGAACATATTTAATACTTGTTATTGTTTAAAATTAAATTTGTAATTTCACACCTGGAAAATAAAAAAAAGGTGAAAAAGCAAAACGAGCTATAAAGATATTTTAAACGGCTAAAATATATTTTAGAGACGTTTATCGGATACAATTTTAAACTTAAATATGTTAAAAAAAGCCTGTATTATGTGGTGTAATGGCTATTAATTTTTGTTCTGTTATTTCTTCTATAAATCCTGGCAATCTAACAATTGGCCAATGTTACCAACGTTATAGTTGTTAATTGTGTATTAATATAGTGTTAAATCCGAGCGGGTTGTGTTCTGGAAAATGCATGTATTTAATATGGTAAGTGTTGCACTATGTAATAATAAATTATCGGGTTACGCATGGTAGCTTGTTGTGATAGGGTTCTGCATGGTACGAAGTTCTTCCGAGGCTCAAAAATACTTCCGAAATTGGTAAAACTGGTGGAAGATATGTCAAAGTTCTTGGATATCAAACGATTTAAAACAAATTTTTGATAATAATAATATAACTATTGTACACCACAAAAATTAAAACTTTACACTACATTAACACGGTAACAAAAAGATATACAAAATGGCGGTCTTATCGCTTATGAGCGATTTCTGCGAGGCTTAGGAAAATTTGCAACTTAGTAACTTGGGTGCACGACTATTATTTAACCTGACAGTTAGTTTAAGTAAGAAAAAAATTTAAAACTAAATTTTAAAAAATCTACAAAACTAGGTACTAACAAGGTCAAGGTTCGAATTCTAGATAAGTTTTTCAGACAAATGTATGTATAATGCTGTATGTATACACTTATGGGCGTAATGTTTTTTTTTTATCACAGGATAGCAAATAAGCAGACGGCTCTCCTGATGGAAAGAGCACCACTTTGATATATTAGATCGAAACGACAAGCACGGTAGTATTGTTTCAAGTTTAGCCTTAGCCTGTTTATTCCAAGGCATGGCAACACACATAATATTGTTAATGTTTCTGCACCCATTCTGCTCGGGTAAAAGTCGTAATTATTACTCGTAACAATGTGTACAATCTAGTTAAAGTAACACTAACTTAAACTAATATTTTAAGAAGAGCTAGACCCGTTTTAAAAATACTTTAATCTATATAAATATATGTTTTTAATAAGTAACAGTATATATTTATTATTAATTCCAAGATTGCAAGCCAATTTGAAACTGGCTCTTGGTTTGTGTGTGACGGTAACTTCATCATTTCGTATTTTCGATTGCGGGAAAAATAGCTCGTAACTCGTAGTATTTTCAATGAGAAACGAGGCGCGGGAAAATTGAATCCGATTTATTTTAATATTAACTAACACCCACCTGCTTCACGGGGCGTTAATTCATTGATAATGAAAAAATATATATATTTTTGGATTATCTACAAAAACTACTAAGTAGTAAGTATTGATAAAGTCAAGGTTCGAAATCTAAATAACAAATTTTTCAGAAAATTTGCTAAAAAAAAAAGTATATGGCCTATCATTTGCACAATTATATTTTCTTACTGTCTATAAAGTTTACAAGGATCAATCAAGTCATTCTTGAGTTGTAACGGGATATGCAGATAAATAAAATTTTCGGAATTGTAAAATTGATGTCGGTGGGTCATAATATAAATATATATCTCAAAATTTGACAAAAAAATCGACCGTGTAAACATAGCCTTAATTTTGACATATCATTCACCATGAAGACTTCGACCTCGGCCTCCATTTCGCGCGTTTTTTGACGTTTTCCAAAGCACATCACGTGCGGATTTCATCCTATCTTATATTGTTAAATATCTACAAAATGTACACAGCATTAGCTTTATTCCGGTAGTGTGGTTCCAAATTGTTACGTGAAATCTTTCGCCATTTTTGAAAATAAAAAATAACTCTTCGGCAAAGGCAGCTTTTTTAATCAGCCAATCTTGCATTTATGCTATCTTTTACATAGACAAAAATATAGATGCAATATTTTCAAAAAGTTATATTGTCAATAATATTGATAATATAAATAAATTAACTATAAAAAAATATAAATTACTGCTTATTTTTTATTTTTTTAAATGGCGTAAGGAAGTATAGGGTGTCAACCATGACACAAACAAAAAATGTCCTAAAATTTTCCCGCTTTTTATAATATACGTTAAAACACTAAGGTATGTAGTAATTCCTAGTTGTATTGGAATTTGGTCAGGTTATATCCTCCAGTCATTAACACGTTTTGAACACAGCTTTATCTCTGTCCAGCCTTTTGCTTTAGTATCAGATCTTTTGGTAATTGGGATTTACAATGTTGGGTTTTCAATTAATTGTATGCGTTTAAATTTTCAGCACTTAAGTTGACAGGCACTGTACATCACAGCGGTTATAACGTATTGCTTTTACTGTTCATTATTCGCTTAAAGCGCAATTATGCTTGCGCGGGTTCTAGACAATTACATATATTCGTTAGTATACACTATACATACACTCACGCAAAGTTATTAGGGGAAGTAGGGAAAACTGAATGCCATGTCACCGTATAGACATACGTACCTGCTTTATTATAAATATAAGTTGGATTCGAAGACTTTACTCAATCCGCTGCATATCTGAGCACACCTTGGACTAGTATTTGGCGATCCTGCCTACGTAATCGACGGTGCTCGACTTCGATTCTAACAAGAAGAGTGTTTTTGTCATAGGATAGCAAATAAGCAGTTGGTTTTATTGATGAAAAAAGAAAAAATTCACCTACAGACATAAAAGATGTTAAAAATACGTTAACATCCATGTAGGGCATGTATTCATAAGTTTACCGGCTACCTTATTCTATAAACCGAAACACGACAATGTCAAGCATTGACGCTATTGTGACAGAAATAGGTAAAGAGGTGATACCATATACCCGGGCGAGACGTTGCGGAACTCCCACCTAGTAGTAGTAGTAGCAACACTAAACAATCTAAATTATTTATTATAATATGTATTACTAGTGAGATATATTGTGTTTTCATGCGATGGCCAAATAGATGTATTTTATTTGAAACGTAAAAGATTTTTAATATTGATAAGTCACTATAAGATGTTGTTAGCTTAGCTAATTACGTAATAACTAAAGATAGACGGTCCCTTAAGTTGAACTTGGTATTACATGGATCTCACAACTTTTTATGGTAGAAGAACTGAGTTGCGAGACTTATGACAAATTGCACTTACCTTGTCTTAGTTTAGGACAATCTTTATTAGCATGCTGTCACTTTCTTTTCATTTAGGACAAAAAATGACAGCATACTATTTAAGATTCTCCTAACTTAAGACAATGTTAGTGCAATTGGCCGTTAGTTTTCTTTACAAGTTTTGTTTTTATGGCATTATTTTATCGTCATAAGCGAAAGGTAATGAATGAATGGAGGAATGAATTTATTTCAGGTACAAATCCCATAGACTCACAGATTATATTACATCATTAAAAATTAAAACAGAATTACTTAAATTAAATTGAGTTACATTGACGGAATTATATTAAATTATGTATTAAAATAAACCGCAAAAAAATGTAACGGAAATCGGCATTAACTTAAACTGTATAAACTCAGAAAAAAGTTGTCGTACTTTACAGATATTAAGACTGTTACGCGGAAAAAGTTAAGCTTAGAACTTTATATTATATTTTATCAATCGACTTGCCATAAAATAAGATATTCTCATTCATTTATTAACCGATTTAGGAAAAAATGGTCAGGCTATACTTACTATTTTTTTTTATTTAACAATATTTTTTGTACCATTTGGCCAAAAACGGTACTAAGATGGCCAAAACCGATATGCCTACTATACGTCCCATTTCATCAGCTAACTAGACTTTAAAGCTTAAAATAAGGAGAAATTAGCTGTTTTAGTCTTACCTCTTACATTTTCCCGCCATATAATTTGCCATGTTTGCCATTGCCCTAGTCCTTAGCCTGCAGGATTTTTAATTATTTATTAGAATTATTAATTTTATTAAGAATTAATTAAATAATTAATTCTGATTATTGAACAAAACATAATTTTAGTGCTTGTGGTTAATAAAAAGAAACACAAATAAATAATGAAAATCATCAATGATCACTGTGACTAATGATTACAACAAAATATAATCTTGATTACAATAATAATTGTATAAAAATTAATTATTTTAAATATAGTCGATATAGTCAATTAAAAGTTAATTCAAATATCATTGAGTCAAATACAAATTGAAGTTGTTGGACGCGGCACATTATAATGGCAACACTGTAAGAAATTGAGCCATTCCGGCACCCGTAACTTTAGGGCACACAAAAAAATTAAATGACATCTTTAGTAAATTTACTTCGAAATGTACTTTCAAAATTAACTGTTAACTTTATAGGCATGGGTTTGAGAAGTAACCCCAAAAAAAAATTCAAAATGGTGGTCATTTTGTCTGGCTTCATATAAAAACGTCATTTGGCTTTTCAAGTCTCTAACACGTTAGTTTGTAGTTGAGAAGTTAGTTTAAAATCGATTGAGAAATAAAGTCTGAATAGACGCCAACTTCTAATAATTTTTAAAAATCTAATATTTTTATACTAAAACTTTTTTTTCAATTAATTCCCAACACCAACTTTTCTTATTACTTGTAACCCAATTTTTAGTAAGTATCATGAATTGAATTTGGAAGGAAAATTATTTAAAATAACAAATAGACGTTTAGTGACTGGAAGATGTGGTGTGAGGAGCAAAATATCAATGTTTGGTCATTTCCAATAAACGTACATTTTTATAATATATATTTGCTTTACGTACAAGTATCTATCAATGTACGTGTTATAATTACAATTACCACTGATTGATCAAATTGTATTCATCGATACTTATTTACTAAGCACACTAATTCTCATTTTGGGGGTTGCCAGAACAGTCCGTGTTCAATTATAATTTAATTGAGTTTATTTAAAAGGAATAACGTATAGATAGTGGGATGTAAAGGAAATTATATGATTTACAAATATTTTTAAACCGTCAGCTATTGTTTTGAAGACTCAAGTTACTTAAATTATAAGGATTAATTTTATTTTTCTTTATATTACATTTTTAACAACTATAACTTCACAAAAAATGGCAACCTTCAAGCATTAATTTAAAAGGATCTGTTACTTAGTGATAAAAATATTTTTTGGTATTGTTTTTATACCATTACTTAAACATAAATCTATTTTAAATAAACTGAATAGTTTAGCTGTATATTTACAGCACATTTAATGAATTTTTAAATTTTTCAAGTGATGACGTCATTAAGTAGGTTGAGTTGTTTAATCTCTTTTCAGGGACAGAAAAAGAAATACATTAGTTTTACGACCAATAAGGTTTAGTTATTGTTTATGAAATTTAATTTGTTTCTTTTATGGAGTAATGGTCAGAGCACAATCTTATACGGCTTTTGAACATAAAAGTTTTTACGAAGTAGCATTAAATATGGAAGATAGAATGGCGCTCGTGTAACGGAGAACATGATTTGAAGTGAACAGTTTTAAAATAATTGAATTTCGTTGATTGGCTGTCTCAAAGTCAGCTACTTTGGCGTTTTCTTTAAAAATTGTCTACTGGTACCAGTGTTGCCAACTCATTCGTAAAAAAATGCGCTAAACCGTAACAAAAATGCACTAAAATGGCGCTAATTCTGTTAAAAGAGCACCAAATAAATAAAATATTAAAAAATTGTTTATAATAAATACCTACTAAATGTTTATTTTAAAACAAAATTATTATTACAAAACTAGATCATCGTTCGAATCATAGTGTGAGTCAGTCAGTTTCTCTACTGAACGCCCTGAAACAGGAGGATAGCTCATTCAAATCAAGGACGAATAAATTGTGCTACTGTTAGGTAATAATTAATAATTAACTGTGTTTCTGAACGCGCCCTTGATTGATTTATCAACACAATAACAAAATTACAGATACTTGAAAATGCCCTAGTTAAAGCATTAGGCACTGTATTATTTTGAGTGCTAAAATATCCAGAAATGCACTAGATCCACTGCCGAAAGCACTGAGTTTGCAACACTGACTGGGACAGCTATGCCATTTTTTTAAAGACTGTTTCAGAGACACTGATTCTGCTACCTATGAGATTATGCTTTTCCCTCCATAATTACCTTATTATATACTTGTCAAAAAGCTACTTCACGACGCAATCACTTAAAAGTTTAAAAGTGTGCAAAAAATTTGCTACAAACTTAGAAAAACTATACAAATACATACTTTATATGAGCAACTTTCGTCATTTATAGATTGCCAGATTTAACATAATATAATTATCTTAACAGAATAAGACATTGCATACAATGATTATTTTCATAAATTTATCATAGACTTACAGAACCACGCATTTCTTATGTTTGTCTACTGTTTATCAATTTTGAGCCAGATGAATTACTAAACAATGCATACATATAACGATAAATATCTCAGTAATTGAATTTATTCTAGTAATAAGAAGTTATCGGCAAGTTTAATCTTGTTATACCTAATTCCTTATGAATTATAGTATATATTAGTTGGCTAATTTTAGTCTATTGCGTACTTTAAATAAATCGATATTTTTTTTCGTGTTAAAATATAATTATTGCGAGTTTTTTTTGACTTATAGGTGATTGTACTATTTAATTTTTATGGTTCATGGAATTCTTTTTTCTAATTTATATATTTTAGTTAACTAAACAAAACTAGTGCTGTGACAATGCGTTTGCAAATATTGATAAAACTGTTCGTTAATAAAAGTTTTTACTTAGATAATTTGTCATAGTGGTTACTATATACCTACTCAATATTATTTTAACTAAATATTTTTACAAAGTATGATATTTTGGCAGACGTGGCATAACCCAGAAGTCTTGCAGGTGCGTTACCGGACTCTTAAAGAATAAATTTTTTTATAAGTTCAAAATTTTAAGAACTTTTAAAAAATCTTTATGAAATTGAACAATCGTTTTTATAAAATTTTATTTTAAATATGAATAAATCATGCACGTTTGTATCGGTTTAGCGAAAAACAAAAATAAGTGAAAAGAATATTAACAATTTTAAGGAAGCTGGTTTTTTATTTAACAATTTAATTTTGATCTATGTTAACCTCATATTTAAATTGTAATTAATGAAATTAAGATTAATTGAACCTTGTGACAATTTAAAAACTAACAAGTGACAATTTATTCCGATTATTCGATATTTTTTTATAGATTTTTTGTATAATTACTACTATGCTTGTTATTATTTTCTTGAATAACTCGAAAGTTGCACATGGCTTATCAACTATTTGTACCATAATTATGTAAACATAATATATGGATTATAAACCATATTCATAATTCTGAAACAAATTGGAAATATCTGTTTGGATAATTAAATTTAATAAATTATTGCACGTGGTTGTAATACCCCACATTACAATCATATACGATATCTGTCATTCATGGGAATAACATTTTATTTATAATTTATATATGGATCTGTTTTCTCAATTATGCCGTGTTATAATATTTCTGTCATACTAACTATAACTGTTCTTTGGTGTGGTTATTTACAATACTATCTTACACAAATATTTACAAGCCTTTTTAATTTCTTTTTTTGTATAAATAGTACAGTCACCTCAAAAATCCCTTTTTAACCTCAACTATAAATTGGTATTACGAAAACATTTTACACGGAAAATTGTCGTGAATTGACATGGCAGCTTAATTCCACGGAATTAACGGGTATACATATTTGACATCTTAATTAAAGATATAAAAAAGTGAAGTTTTGATAAATATAATTTATTCTACTCATATTATCCACTTTACTTGTGAGTATTTAGAGATGTTAATAGGTTGAAACAACCGTGCAATTTTTTTTCGTAATAAATCTATAGCTATCATTTTATTTATAAAATCTATTTTTAATCCTGGATATATTTTCGGTATCCTAGAAATATAAAATAATTTATTCGTGACATAGAGCACAGTAAAGCTTAGTATTCATTTTGACTAATCTGATAGACATTGTGATTAGGTACTAAATTCAAATTTATATCTAGTAATACAAATTAAAATGGCAAATATATTTTTTCAAATCACAAAGTCTATCTCATTAATAAAAAAATATCTACTCAAACATTATGTGCTTTCTATATGCATGAAAATACGGTGACAGATTAAAAAATAATTGTTGTTTTGAAATGGGATAATCTTCAGAGCTTCAGTGTGTTGTAGAGAAACGTGTGCTTCCTAGAAAGTTAATCCTTAAAAATCATAGGTAAAGGGAACTAAGGATTATTGTTGTGGTTACACAGAGTACTCATCAAATAACAAGATAGCGTAAGTATCGTTTACCATTTGTTGTGGGATCATGAAGTAAACTCTTTCTTTTCCTGAGTCTCGCGCATTGACTTCAAAACGTCCTCAAATTCTAAATTGAAATAACATTTATAAATTCTTTTTTGTTCTTTTAAAAATTAATGTAACTAATAATAATTTTAGATAATTAATTGGTAAATTTTAACCAATCAAAGAACTTGAGGTCGTGCTAATTGGTGCTTAGTATTTATATGGTCTAGGGTACTAGGTGAGCATAAGTTTGGTAAAGTCCGCAGACTAGCTTGGTGATTGGCGGCAACGGCGTCGTGTGTAACAGAGTATATTGGTGTAAATTGCACACTGCTTTGGTGGACTGTTAATGCGTACTGAGATCCTGGTGAGTGTTCATCATTTTAATTAATTGTCCTACATTATTGTGCGTCTGTTCCGGGTAAATCGGGGTGTTTTGCTAAATTATTAAATATTTAATTTTTAATTTTCTCAAAAACTGACTTGACATGAAATTAATTTGAGGTAATAAGTAGGTATATACCTAGGATTACTGAAAAATTTAATCAACAGTTATTGAATTTATAAATAAACATACCAATGTTTTATTCTATTATTTTTTTTTAATCTTTAGAATATACAAACTCAAGATAAAAAGTCATTTTTTTAACTTATAATAATTCGTCCTAACATTAATTTAAAAACTAGCAAAACGCCCTTCATTCTAATTAAATTAATGTTAGTGGAAAATTGTATGCATTCAGCACTTGGATCACGCGGGTAAATATCTTCTGGGTTGTAGTTTATACAATGCAAATTTACAATTATGTAACATGCAATTATTTTATAAAGATAAAAACTTAAGACAAATATTTATACATTTGTGACTAACATTGCATGATGAATATTGGACATTAAAAGTTGAATCAAATAAAAATTAATAAAACATGAATTACAATAAACTACAATTTCTCTCATTTTAAATTAAAATTGTATTTTTATAAAAATGAATACTTTAGTATTACTTTTTTGTTAATAGTAAATCGTTTTAGTAAAACAGTAAATGTTAAAAATAGGTCCAGTTACGTACTACTACTCGGCCATGGGACCAACTCTACCGCCTCCTTTGGTTTACTGGGGCTATCCCACGCCACCTGTGTCACCTGCGCATTATTATCACCCACCACATCATCCACAAACCATGGTAAGAATGTGTTTATTTTCTCTTGTAATTTATACTTTAAAAAGTTACAACTTATGTTATACACTAAAACAAAAGCATAAATCTTTGTTTTAATGTTCGCATAGGATGGTTTAATTGCTTTGTTTGCGATCGGTTGATTTTGCTTTTTCTCTGTTTTGAAATTTTTAAGAATGAAGGTTCTATTACTTGCCAGTTGGGTCCTAAAAGGCGAGCCAAGCTTACAATTTCACATTAATATAATGACCATCAAACTAAAAATTTCTGCAACGTTTTGTCCGACTTTAGTACCAACTTTGATTTTACATTTTTCTGCCGCAATAACGTATGCTATATATGTAATAGTATTTTAATAAGGAGGGTAAGGTGGCTGTAAAGCTTTGAGCACTACATCCCCGCCACTCTGAGGGTTGCATTACCCACGGATTAAAAATGATGATATAGGCGATGGTTATGTTTTTTTATCTAGGCAGACATCTACTTGCTTACTATCTTTGCTATAAATATAGTGTAATTAATCAAATAAAGACAGATTACTTTTAATATGATCAATTGAACAGTACAAAGCGTTAACAGATATAGAAGCATCTACGCGATAATATAGAAACATACATATTTTAGCATTTTTACATAAAGTAGAAAAATATATATAGTTTAGCATTTGTAAACTCCTGGGTTTTGAAATGTGTCACGTATTTCGAACCCCAGCGGCAATGGTTCATAAATTAACCCATCTTGTACTAACCAATGATATTTATATATTACTAGCTGACCCGGCAAATGTGGTTTTGCCATATAAATTATTTGTATTGAAATATATGTATTGTATTATATTATATATTTGATATCTACAAAATGTCATTGAAATTGGTTTCGTGGTTTCGAAGATTAGCGCAAACGCACATCGCGAGACGGGATTTTTATATATAAAGATTTTTCCTCCGGATACCACATCATAATATTTTTTATCATTTTAACTTCAGATACCAGAAGTAGTTCCTGTGGGAGGTGGATCTCCTTTACCTATACCGCCGCCAGCAGCCTGTCCAGAATGGCCCATATTCATGGTCAACTAGTTAATTTCAGCCTGTTAACGAACATGATCTGGTACGCTTATAAAATGACTAATTTATCCTACTAAATTAAAATGATAAAATTTTATGTTTTTCCAATTTTATTTGTAATACGTCATAGATAAATTTATTCTAAACGCATATTGTCATAAAGTTTTTGTTCCCCACATAGGTTTAAAAATACACCAATAGTCGTTTAATGTTTTTGTCTCAAATATTAAATACATTTTATCAGTTATGTAATTGATTGTACACAGGAGTACAATTTTAGAAATACTGTCTACAATAGAACAGTTTTTTTTTTCTTTTTAATTTTTATGTCATGTTTTATAATCTGTAATACTGGTTAAATCAAACTTTGGTTTATAATTTTATGAAAGTAAGGAATATTGCTTGCCAGATAAAAAAAAACTAACGGCTCAATGAAAGTGATATTATTTGATAAAATATTTTAAAATATATTTAAAATGTATTTCACTATTTAATATATTATTTTGTAGCGGCCAGAAAACTAAACCAGGATAAACAAAAATTTTATATATTTCTGGCCTAGAGATAAAAATGTTTGTGTTTTTAATGTTTTTATTATCGTTGATTTATTAAATGTGTAACAAAAATATTATGTATTTTATAGAAATGTTACATTATATTGTTATTACTTTGTAACAAAAATGAAAATTCACATTGTTGGAGTGCAATGTTATGGAAATATAGAAATTCATTCCTAATGGGAATTTCTCGCCGCGTATACCTTCACTGTAGGGTTTTTTATAAGCAATATGATTATAAAATAAAGAAAAATACGACCGTTGTATTATTTCGTTACGTGTAAGCTACGTATCGTTGTTCTTAAAAAATGTTTGTACTGTTTATAACTTATAATACACTATTTCCTAAATATGAAGAACTTTGAATCTAGCTATAATTTTTTACGTAGGTAACCTTTACATTGCGTCAATTTTAGAGTGAATGCGCTTTTAAAAATTACATGTTTTAATGAATACGAACGTTTAGTATGTATCACTTGCGTTGAATAAGTTAATAATTGTATTACCACTTTTCAATATATTTATTGGAAACATATTATGATTTGACGTGAAGATATTTTGGTTGAGTAGTTAGCAACCCTGACTACGAAATAAGTGTGACTCGGATTCGATTCCCGACAGGGACAGGCATTTGAGTGATGAGCATAAATGTTTGTATTTCTTGGTTTGGGTGTTTAAATATATTTCAGTAGGCATATATGAGTTTATTTGTTTCAATATCGTTGACTAACACCGATATCACAAGCAAACACTGACAACTATTCGTTAACTTTATTTTACTTTGCATAATTTAATTCATTTATACTACTTTCATTAGTAAAATTTAAATATATTCACAAAATAATAAATGTATTACGCAATACACACCGCGCAAAATAAACGGCTGGTTTGAGAGATCCGCGGGCGACGACTCCAAGGGTGCATTACGTTTAACATTGCATGAAAATAATAGAATAATCATTAAACGCTAATTTTGCATTTGCCATAAAAAAAGAATTGCCATCATGAATAGAATGTAAATTCGGTACACTGTCCCTCACAAGCTGGGCAACACTAAATGGGGTAAAAAGTGCTACGGCATATAATCAAAGAAATTAGTAAAAACCTTAACAAGCAACTATAAAATCTATACATAAATATGGACGCTTGTATGACAAGTAGGTACGAATTATTGGGACACCTTGCACTGATAACGTTATTTACAAAATGATATGTAAAATGTGCGCACAAAGCAAGATGCAAGGGTGTTCTAATGTTGAAAAAAAAACGCGTTCTAATGTTGAAAAAAAAAAAAACTTGCCAATGTATTATACATTTCTTGTGTTTCCTCTTAAATATTTGATAATGGTTATTAGTTTTTATTATAATATATAATATTAAAACAAATTCACATTCAATAATATAAAATTAATAATCTAGTTACCCCATTGATTAGATAATATTTAGGACAAAAATGTCGTGTGTACATTCAAGTGCAGTACAATGTGAAACAAAAGTTTCAAATATGTATAAATGCCTTTATATTATAAGTTTCTCAATAAATCCTATAGATATTAAAGATGTTAAGCGTTATATTTAAGGAGTATCTTCAAAAGGGCTGATCTCCTTTTAAAAAAAAGTTTTTTACATGTAATTTGGTGCTTACACAATGTTTTGATATTTTTTATTATTTGGTTGACATGATATTATGAATAATACGTTTGGAATTATAACCAAATGTGTTCATTCATATAATCGTTATTTAAAGTTTTTTCTGAAAAATATTTTAGCTATGAATAAAATCCTTTTGCAAAGATGCTTCTTATTTGCTCAATTAATCTATACTTAGTGTGAAGTTTCGCTCGTAAAGTATTTAGATTTTTTTGTTCACTTGTATGAAATTTTATATTTAAAAATAAATGTGTGTGACGTTTAATGTTTCCGAAACGTTTGTTTTTGATGTTAATTAAGAATAATATATATCCTTAGTGTGTTAAAATATTCGAACAATCTTAGTATTAGATTTACCATTAATTATTATAATATTATTTATATTTTTGTTATGTAACGGTAATAACTCGCCTCTCGTTCTGGGTTCGATTCCCGAGTTGGACAACTGTTTTTTTCTGAACGAGTTCTAAAAAGCGTACTTAGTGTGAAATAATTTGTGCCCGATTTACCAAAATGTTAGCCACCTGTCATGTGTGGACGCTTTACCCTTGACTACTAGTAAGTGCATAGTTGCACCTTTGCCTATCCCGTCGGGAATATTGGGCGTGACGTTATAGATTTATTTAGTAATTGATTTAAAAAACAAAACAAAATCTCATTATTTATTCCGTTGATAATTTTATAGATGATTTTTGTTATAAACGTATATTTATTTGTTATTCGCAAACGAGCTTAAACATATTCAAAAAATACAAGTTACGGTGTAACATATAGGTATATGTATCAATATTTCGCTGTCAATTTATATGTTTCGTCGTAATACGAACGGCGTCGTCATTTTATTAACATAAACGTTAAATACGAATTGACGAAGGCAGATTGTTGATGCATTCAATTGCATCAATCCAGAAGTCATGCAGGAACGTAGTCGACGCTAAGCGGGGCTTCTCTTTCTAGACGTGGGACCTAAATGAGGTTGCATTTATAAAACCTACTTCATATTTATGTAATAAGTTAGGTAGGGTTTTAAACGAACAACCCATTTATGTAGAAAGTGATTCGAACAGTATGCCGCGGCAAGTTGTTATAAAATGACGACACTTTACATTCGATATTTAAAAAAGTATTTATCTTTTAATATGAGCGGCGCTGATTGTATACAGACCAATTATATAATTTGCCTGAGACGTATATATTGTGAAAAGCATTTTATATAATTATTAATAGGACTCTTTGAGAATTAGTAAACGTAGATTTAAATAAAACAATTTCATAAAAAAAATTTGTTAACAACATTGATACCACCAAGGTCAATAAAATTAAATGTCTATTAATGTAATATTTATAATGACTTTTATCCATTCGATTAATAAGTCCGTATATCATAAATATTCAGTACACAATGTACAACTAATCTCATTAAATATAAATAAACACTTAACATTAAGTTGTTAAGTGTGTGTGTTGCTAGATGCCCTACAGCCGCTGCAGGATTTTTAAGTTATGTAGTTTAGATTAAATGTCATTTTAATATGAGCATAATATTTAGTAAAAATATCGACAACAAAATCAAATGTCTTCCATTGTCGTAGAAATAATTTATTTTGTATCACAATAACAAGTGATAAATAATAATTACCTAATAATATGTTTTAAGATAGGTAGTGCACTAGGTCTTAATTGCTAAAATATGTGTTTGATTTGCTTTTTATTATAACTTAAGTACGATCAGTTCTTAAATGACACACGTATATTAATTTTGAGAAATAATTCGTTCTACTTAAATTACATAAAAAAATATTATAAATAAAACGAAAACATTATGAATCTATGGATTCCGTTATTTTTTCGTTTGCTATGATATTTTGTACTCTGCATATTACTCTGATAGAAAACAACATATTATGATATTTCAAAAACGGGTGCTCACATACACTTTCGAAATACCAAAAAAAATATTAGGCTATTAATTGAATAACAATAAAAATATTATTACTTAACAAGCGTCAAAATAATAAAAATAAAACCGCCAAAATACGAGTAGAAACAAGACCGAAAAAAGACGAAATATCAACAAAATTTTTGACATCTTGGGTGCATTGCTATTATTAAGATTGAAGAAACCCAGTCGAAGAAAACACGTATAGACACACCTACGATGTAAAAATATTAAGGGCCTAGACTTATTTAAATTTATAGTTGGGTTAAAAATAAAACACAGGGACAAACAGCGGAGCCTTAGTATAAAGTGGCACAAAAGTGCCAAAGTGCCTTCTATACTTCGCCGATCATTTTTTGCGCGTGATTGGGAGATATAATTTTAATTGTAACACTTTTCTTCGCGAGTATACAAATATATTAGAGTTTTACCCCTAGATTTGTATGTAGTTTTGACTAATTATATAAAATTATCTGGTTCATATCCGATCATTTTTGAAATGACGTTCTTTGCATAGAGTTTAAAAATAAAAACAATATAACGTGCAAGTGGCACTTAAACCCTCCATGTTTGTTAGCGCCGGGAATTGCTACACAAATTAGGCCAATTAAAAATCTACAAAAAACAACATGATTCTATATAACAGAACTATAAATGATCTCGTAAACTACGAAGACACAAAAACAAGTGCATAATATTAATTAAATAATTAGACAGGACGTCTTTAGGTTTGGTGGCTATGAACATTTGTCCATTTGTAACGTAGATTGTAATGGTACCTACTGATATCGACTACTTATGCAGATTTCCAAAACTAATTACCAAAGCATACTTACTCTGACATTTTATTGCAAAACTTAATTCAAGTTTGAAACATAAACTATTAAGTTTCAAATATTATGTCATAATCGTGAAAAAACTTTGGCCCTGATATTAGATAATAGAAAAAATATGATAATATGCACTCAAAAATCTCGCCTTCTTTAGTTACAAAATTACTACATTAAACCTTTTTTAGTTACAAAAATGTTTTAGCTTTACCCGTTTCTATTTAGTTTGAACGGCGTGTTTAGTTATCTGCAATAATATTTAAATGGTTTTTTCGATAGGAACGCCGAAACAGTTTTTTTTTTCAATTTAGATGTACTGTGATAACAAAAAACTATTAATAGTTTATTAATAAATTTATATGTAATTTATTTTACAATAAAAGTTCATAAAGCAATAATATATGCTCTTAAGTAGTTAGTTACTAAGTATACAACGTTTAGATGATTTTAATGTAAGATTTAGCGATGGTCAGTGCTAGAGTTTACTTTTTTTTATATTATCGATACAGATATTTTAAGAGTAGGAAAACATCACACAAATATCAAATATTTTTATCTCAGCGTGGACAAAAATTTTATTTGAAGCTAACAAAAATTTAATTGATATTAATTGAATTGATATTCCTTCAATTTTAATTGGTAGTTGGCTTAATGTTGTATTAATGAATTATTTACATATATAACAATTATGTTTTTTCTCTCAAAATATACCTAGATCTATTTTAGTATAAATATAGATGATATATCGTGGCATAGCGTTAATATGTAAGACAATATTTTCTTTATGATAAAAAATAAGTAGGTACCTACTATTAAATTTATAACCTAACTTGGTACCTCATCGACCTTGATAACAACTAAATAAAAGGTATAGTTGGATTACAAAACTTATTCAATTTGAAGTAAACGTCTATTTTCTTATGAAGGAAAAAAATATGTGTACATATTTACGTTGTGCTCCGTAAATAATAAAATAGGTATAGTGAGTTGCAGCCATGACTAAACTAAACATGACTATGTTACAAAATTAGTTGTTTTATTAGATATATATTTAAGTATATTTATATAAATTTGAACAAAATAGACAAATTTTTATATTGTTAAGTAGCTTGTTCTTTAAAAAGATATTAATTATGTTATCTTGATAAGCAATATATTTAAATAATATATTATAATTTTGTTACTTTTTATATCACGAATTAAAGATAATCATAGTGTACACTTTCTTTTTAAAACATTACTTAAACCAGCTTGACTAATTTATTCAAAATAATGACGGTAAGATCTACTAAAAATGTTAATTGAATTTCTTAAATTTTAGTTTACAATTTTCATACACGTTTCCATATGTATGTCTATGCACGTTTCCATCTATAACATAAAAATAATATACGTACTTTTGTTAGTTGATCACGTGACAAATATACTTATTTATCTTTAAAATAAATTCTAAGAGGTTTTCATTATTATTTGAATATAATGTTATGTACCTACTTTATGACATAAATTATAATAATAAAAGTTATAAAAAAATTACATAATATTTTAAAAAATATATACAGGTTAACTGGTAAAAGATTGTACATATTGAAAGACACAATAGTTTAATGGTCATATAAGTAAACAATAAAAATATTCCTTGACTACATAGTAATTAGTTAAGTAATATTCAAGAAGTGTGGTCACTGCACAATATACTAACGAGTCTGGTCGTGCCTTCGGTAAATCGCCGTTTGTAAACAAGTTACTTGTATGCGCTGTGCGCGGGTGCCCATACAAACACTTTTATTTGGAAAATTGGGTCAAAATTTTCATTCGCCGTATCAGAATTGAGTACTGAACCTTTAGTATGTACAATACCAGACAGCCTGTATTATATTTTGTGCATTTTTTGTTCTTGCAATTTTATATGTCCAAATTTATAACCAGATGTCATAATGAAATTGACTAATTGATTATGATATAATAAATAATTTGTCATGTGCATTATTTGAAACAACTGATTTGCAAAAGTAAAATCAATGTTTGTTTTAAATGTTGAATTTCAACAGCGTTTTAAAAGTAATCGTGTGCACTATTTGTTTAAACTTGTTAATGTAATGAGTCGTTACCTATGATATGTTTATAGGTCTGTTAAATTCATTGAAAATAATATAAAATTGTAGTGTAATAATTTAGGTTAAGACTTTAGAGTCGAGACATAGAATGTGCAATTTTAGAAATTAATGTTTCGATGTTAATGCCAAAACACTTTTGGTTTATCATACAAAGTAGTGAATTGTTCCAATAAATAAATGAAATAAACTATTCGTTTCATTTGACATTAATTTATTAATCTATGTTAGATAAGTACACATAATAGAGGTAGCCCATTAACTAAACTAAACATACAAAACTAAACTAGACTAATAATGTTTGATTTCTTGCACTAAATAAATTCTTATAATTAAAAATAATCTGAGGCGCGGTGTAAAATAACACTGTGTTCTAATTGGCTAATTCAAAATCGGTATTTTGTCGCGCGAGTTTACAGCTCACTGGATTGGTCGGTGCTAATTCTTTCTGATTATTATAAGATCTATCAGTCTGATGTGTTGACAGAAGAATTGGTCTCTTAAGGTGAACGCACATTTATCCGAGCCGAGCGCGTCGAACGAAACGAATTTTAGAATTCTATTTATGAAATCGTATGAAACCTCGCACACTTGTCCGCGTCGTCAGCTTCGGACGATTCGGTATCAGGATTCGGTATATAGCTTAGAACACAGATCAAACATAATAGCTTAGAACCAGACAACGGACATAGGATACTTTTTATACCGTTCGACCGCGTTTCCGTTATTATCTCTAAGGCGGAACAATGTTCACAGGGTCAGCTTTTAGTAAATAATAATTGTAGAGTTCCACTCTTTACCTCTAGAATGCATCATCAGAGATTCTTCATCAAGTGTATGGAAACATAGTTATAAAAAGCGTGACAAATAATTTATCGATATTTCTCACCTGCGAGTCTCTTAATTTCATCTTTGTTCGTATGATGTAAAGAAATTGCGACATAGTCAATTCCTGTGGCACCAGAAATTTGTTTCTTCCTAAAGCTGGAACTTCTTTTTCCCGTGCGTATCTCTCAACGTAGAGCTAAACAAAAAGGTAATTTGTTAATCTATATTAATATTATAAATGCGAAAGTTTGGATGTTTGGATGTAGGGATGTATGGATGTTTGTTGCTCAATCATGCCAAAACCACTGGACGGATTTGTATGAAATTTAGCACACAGGTAGACGATGACCAGGAATAGCACATAGGCTAATTTTTATCCCGAAAAAATGAGTCGTTCTTGCGGGATTTACCATAACCTTTTATAATGCAGCAGGCTGCACGCTGCAGCTAGTTAAAATAAAATTAGTCTATAACCAGGAGCGGATTTCCCTATAGGCCAAATAGACCCGGGCTTAGGGCGGCAAAATTTAGGGGGCGGCAAAATTTTGGGTTGCTACGGTCTTACGGTACAGCTAGATTGTGATGGTTTGATAAACAAATTCGCTGCTCAGAGAGCCAGACAAAAGACAATTTGTGAATAACGATTCATTGTTAGTGTTACTCACAAATAGAAATGGTAATTAGTCACCTCTGTGGTCTAGTGGTCCGGCGTCGGAGTTGACCACACGAGGTCCCTGGTTCGATTTCCGAGTCGGGCAATTAAAAAAAACGTGTTTTTTCAGTTTTCGGATTAAATCAACATTGCCAGGAATTGGAAAAGTGCCTAAAAGATAGGCTAGCCACCTATCACATTGTGGGACTGACGGCCAATTGCACTAACATTGTGTTAAGTTAGGAGAATCCTAAATACAGTGCAACCTCGATATAACAAATTGCAAGGGGACAAGTAAATATTCGTTATATCAAGTAATTTGTTAAACTAAG
>DWBA01000004.1:0-24522 GCA_018236825.1 Apodemia zela | reverse complement strand
AATAAACGCCCAAACCCAGAAATACAAACATCTATGCTCATCACACAAATGCTTGTCCCTGCCGGGAATCGAACCCGAACCCCATTGATGCGCAGTCAGGTTCGCTAACCACTCGACCAACGGGGCGGTCAAATCGTAATCGTAATCGGGGCGGTTTCGTAATAAGCTACTATAAAAAATAGATAGCCACGCTCCATCGCCTATAGACACCACAGTTGTGCGTTGCTATTCGTGTAGCCTATGGATATATTTATGAGCTTCCTGACTATGCAATTGGACTACGACAGTGATAATCATTGCTCTTGTTTATTGCCGCAGGAAAATGTAAGGCGTTAGATCCAAACTCGGAGGAGATGTAGCAGAACACAATGGTAGTAACGTGTATGCGGTAGCGGGTCCGGGGTAGGAAGAAGGGGGTGGGGGACAAGGAGTCTCTACGTATCACTAGACCAACTGGACAAGAGTTCACCCTTAACAAATATAAATACTGTTTTGCTTAGTACGTATTAGGTATACATATACATAGTCTGGACCTTACCTAATACTGTTACAATCTAAAATAAACAAAATAATTACATTTGAATTTGGAATCTGTCATTTTTATATGACTGTTCATTGTGTTTTCTCATTTTCGCGCTAATATATTGGAAAAGAGCTCAGTTGGCGATAAGCTAAGCCACCTATCACCTTGTGGAACCGAGTATCTTCGGGTAATCGTGGGTGCACTGGTTGTTCCTCTGCCTACCTCTTCGGGGATACGGGCGTGAAGATACTTTTTGTATTTTGTATTTACAGATACTATATTCCATACAACAAACAAATAATTTACTTACTTGGAGTTGATCAATTCGTGTAATTTGTCCAGCGATATTTACTTTTATCATTTTAAGTATTCTATATGTATTAAAGTACTAGCATATAGTTTAATCATGTTTTAATAATGAATACCAATGATTGATATCGATATCAATTATTGATATCAGATTCCACTAGTTTATTGTTATTGGTGGTTACAAGTTAATGAACTTAAACAGTTGGTCCAAATGCGTTACTGCGAAACTGGGCTTTTTGGTCGAGCAGAGTGCTCAGTCAGATCAAGTTAATCTGCTAAAATCAACTTTTAACGGAGATCGTTAAAGGTTGATTTTAGCAGACTAGCTTTTTAACCAATTTATAGAAAGTAAAAAAGTATTTATTTTTAATTATTTTTTTTATTAATATTTGCTTAAAACTAAAGTCAATAATTATATTATACATTATTTACGATGAATTCGATTATCTATCACAAGTTTAGAGGAGTCTTTGAGTAAGAGTAGAAAATGAAAGAATTACAATAATATTAATAACGTGTTGCAGGCCGTTGCTGGCGCGTGAGGGGCGCCCGCGGCGGCCTTGCCCGCGGTCCTCCGGCGGCGCGATACTCTCGCGAGGGTTATGGGATACGGGAAATTACCCACGTGACGCGCGCCAAACTCACATTCGAGCATTTCATTGGCAGTATCAGAGATTCGAGCTTAGCCCACCATTGTGTATCAAATAGTTTTTGTTACAAGAAAAAATATATTTTAACACTAAGAATAAGGTTTAACAAAAATCCCAAAAAGAAATTGTTTTAAAAATGGAAAAGAAATCATCTTTACGGGTTACGATAAGAACAGTCATTTCTAAAAGTCGTACACAAATGCACCATTAAATGCAATGCGTATGAGGACGTTGTGTGGGACTGAAAAAGAAGAGTGCTGATAATCAGCGCTATTGAAAGAGCGGGGTTTGACTAGGAAGCTTAGGAGCTAAGCATTTCGCTTTAAGTTCAATAAAAATCGTAAAATCTAAGTGAGTAAAGATAGACGACGTAAGAGGAGAACCCCACATCGATCGGCGCTGGTAAAGAAAATGTTAGAGGGATAAGCTCAAAGTTGTCGAATGTAAAAAAAAGGCGAGGCGTCACAAGAGTGTAAGAGAAGAAGGAAGATCCGACACCGGGTGGCGCCGGCGGAGGAGCTGAGCACGACTAGGAGACTTAGCGCTGGAAGAGCGGGTTGGGGAAGTCTGGCGGGTGGGGTAATGGTGCTGGAGGCGGTCGAGCTCGTCGCCACGCCACCAGCCAGCAGGCTACAGCTGCCGCAACGGCTACTAGTGCTAACAGCGCTGTCAGCGCTAGCGCCACCGCCAGCCCAGCCGCTGACACACAAACGTCCCCTCCGCTGGCGCCAGCGCCTCCCGTTCCCGCAGCGAGTACGCCGCCATCCCGTTGGCGTGCAGCCCGGGAAAGGTCCCGCCTTTCCAGCGTCAAAATTAAGTTCGACTCTACCAAGACCTCCTCTCTAAACTGACCCGATAGCGCGTCGCTACCATCTATCGCTTCTCTCTTTTTTCGTTTTCCGAAAGCGTCGACTCCACGGCAGTTAACCTAGGACAGAAAAAATCAATTAGCCTTGGTGACCTTTAGGTGTTACTTTCAATTAAGACAACACATGAGTGAGACAATCGGACTTAAGTTATAAATCTGTCGAGTTAACCTTTACAAAACCAAGATAAAAACTAAATATTTCAATAACGTCATGCTCTTTGGACTCTCTATCCTCGCTTTTAATTAGGATACCCTACATATTATTTATCTGAACAATTATGACTTATATTACATTAAGTTCATCCATTTAAGGCATTAGACGAGTACTGTCCTAAGTGTTACACTTATTCTACACCATAGATTTAGTATACTCTAAGATTGGCTATGCGAAAGAGTCGGAGCATAGCCGTGCGTACGTTAGAGCGAGATATACAGGCGAGACCATTCACGTACACGCCTATCGGCCTGTAACGGCCTAAGCGTTTGTAGTAATGTACATAAACCTCGCTTTTTCGGAATTATTTTAATTATAAAGTGTTAGTATAGTGTTTATGAGAGTGATTGGTCATGGTTACGTGTGCTGTATCTGGATGTAACTCATCCAAGAAAGAAAACGAGATTTCAAACACACACATGTATACAAATATATTTTAGTCTTGCTTGATAATTAACGTTTCCAATCTTAGAGTACTAAATCTATGTTCTACACATACGAGGTGATCCTTACGAGAACTACCTGGCGGATGCACACCGATCTTAAGGACTTGATATAGCAAGCAGACGGGTCGCTCACCCTGTATTTCTGTGTGTATTGGTATAATAGTCTCTCGCTTGCTGTATTTCGTTCTTTAGAGCGCCAAAATTTTTTTATCTTACAGCACCCTGTCCGCTTGCTAAATAATTATTATCCTTAGAGTATTGGCTAAACTTTGTACTATGTGTCACAATTACATCAGTGAGCTTTACTCATATACCAAACTTTGTTAGCTAAGACAGGCATTACAATGACCACATGAGCACATAATTTTAGCTAACGGGCGTTTAACTCGACACATTAAAATGATATAATGGATAGCATAGTATTGTTATAACAGCGAAGATAGTGTAAAAATGTTGGTCCTGTTTAAGGTATCGATAGACGGCAGTTACTTCTTATACAAGTAAATCCCAAAAAATGCACAAATCTTACCGGTTGACACTTTCCGAAGCAGACTCGTATATTGCACTGGAACCTTATATTATCACTACTGGGGAATTTGAAAGCGTTAAACGCGGCTTTCAAAGACGTTCCGTCTTCACTTCGTTCCCAATCGCCAAAGATGGCAGCGTCCGTGGCGCAACCATCTTCGTCCGTTACGGTATATTCGTTTTCTATATTCGTCGAAACTTCGCTCGTTTTCGCTATACAACTTCGAGCAAATCCACCATAAATACCTGCAAATGAGCAAGAAAAATTTCATTTTCCTGTTCAACCAAAAAATCAACTTTGTACAATTTAGTTTCAAGTAACATAAGGTTTCCCCGTGTTGCTTCGAGCTCCCTTTAAAGAATAAACTACAATTTGCTTTTCTGCCATGCAGCTTTTAAAATCCAAACGATTGGCTAAATATGTCACTACCATCGGGAGTAGTTGTTAGAGTTCCGCAAAAATTCGCCCTGAGTTGGTACTACCGCCTTACCTATTCCTGCAGCAATCGGTAAATTCATGCCTGTTGCATTACCATCCCGGTATACGAACAGCAACGCGTCATTAAACATCTTTGGTGTCCATAGGTTATGGTTGTCTCTCCATCAGGAGCGCCAACTGTTGTTTGCTATTCGAAGGTAAAACATGCACATAATTGTTTTTGATTTGTACAAATTTAACATGTAAAATTTAACTTGTGGAATAAAACAACATGTAAATGTTAAATTTGAACATACGGGCTAAGATTTTAACGAAAAATTTTTTGACCTTTGTGAAATATTAGATGGTTTGATTTGTTTCAAGTTACAAATGAAAATTGTTTTTTAAATAAAAAGGATAACTTACTTGAGGGCTGAACATCGACCTGCAGTACCAAATTCTCTCCAATTTCTGCGGAGCTAACTTCATCGCCAGTTTTAGTAACGATTCTCATAGAGCAAGTTGGTGGAGGCCCGGTGTTGGCGATAGTTCCGGCAGTTGTCAGCATCGATACATTAAAAGCTAATGTTACATTTTGTTCGCCTGTCTGATAGATACATTTAATATGGAATGCCTTAGCTTTAGAAGTTACCAGTTTGGGATGCTTTTGCATAACTAGTACGAAGCTTGCAAGCCCCTGCAATAACACAATCTTTTAATTTTTTAAATGCTAGGTTTTTATTAACGAATTGTCAATATTTATCAATTAATTATTAGTAAAAAAATTATTCGTTTTATATTCTTTACAGCACTGTGCGACCTAGACACGCACTTTAGCGACGCTTTTCCGTGACTCTTTTTTACACCGAAAAGCGTGGCTAAAGTGCGAGTTTATAACATAATGTACGATAGATTTGATTGAATGCTATTATCGCACGCCGTGAAGTTAGCGCCAGAGTGTAGCAAAGGTTCTAAGCGCCGCTAATGCACTACTCCCGAACTATAAAAGGTCTGCTTAACTATATTAACATTATTTGTATCTATTGCTAATATTAATCATTATTATTTTATGTAACTGTAATATTTTCTGTATACAAATGTTTAGTCATGAATTACTCAATACTATTATCTTTTTGGTGTTGGTGACTAAATAAGTAGGGTACGTACATTAACGTGGACTAATCCGCAGTCTCCAAAGTACACAGTGAAGTCCACCGGCCTTTCTTGGTTCTCTGTACTCTGAACAACAAGTCGGCAACGTTCGTCTTTGCTGTAACCCTTCACGTACAAAACACCGTTGAAGTCTTTGATCTTAAGACTAACACCCACTCCGTTGGCCAAACAATGAACCTAAAAACAAGGACGTTTAAGAATCATAGTTCACCAGCAACATGTTTTTTAATTATAGATTGGTTTTTGTTTACGATCAAGTTAAGAGTGATGTACCTATTCTTATTTAGTGGTTACTGATTAACTACAGCTTATTTGTTGCATAGGCAGAACACACTAGAAACATTATAACAATATAAATAAAAATATATCTAACTCTATAAAAGAATATCTATATTTGGCTAGCCGTTTTACTCAATGTTGTATAGTGTGTTGTTGTAACCGGTAGGTTTTCATAAGTAAATAAGTAAATAGTATATTTTCATAAGTAAAATATTACTACTAAAGGTGAGGACGCTTCAAGTTATATTTATTACACATTTTAAAATGATAAATTCATTTTTTAATAATAAGAGTTTTACACGATGATCATAAATGTAATATTATAAGTCTATACTTTTGTTTTATTTTTTATTGGATACATGATTTATTTCTTTACATATAAATAAAGTTGTTTCAGAGATATAATACTTAAACAAAAATCTAACATAATATGTACTCGTATATAATGACTATTATGTATGAGTTACTTACTTGTAATCATGCTTTTATTTCTACAAATGAATCATATATACCTGCATGTCCGGTAGGGGGAAGTCGGTGCGGTAGGTCATGTTAGGCATGGTGGTGGCATTGCAGTACACGCGCGGGTTGCCGACATAGCCAGGTACGCAGGTACAGCGCGAGCGGTGCGCTACCGCCTCGCAGGTGGCATGTACACCGCACGGCTCTGCCTCACACGCTGGCACGCACTCGCCGCTGACGCATCGCGCAGTCTCGTCGCATTCATTATCAATCCTGCACCCGACCGACACGCACGTGTCACCCCTTAGCGTATAGCCGCGACCGGCATCACACACGCATCGCCCTCTACTATCCACTACGCGTCCTTCCGACTCTATACACGGCACACATTCGCCATTGTCATCTACACCTTGGCCTGGTACGCATTTAATTACTGGAGCTGAAATTTAATTATTCAGTGTTAATGGATAATTCTCTAAGCTTGTTGATGATATATTAACTCGGAATAGGACCAAGGCCATATTATTTTTTACCAAATAACCACTTGTACACAATGCTATAATTATAGTTTTGTCTTCTAAAACAAATGTATAATTCACAAATGTCAAGCACTTTGCTTAACATCTATGACTTATTATTACAACTATATTTTTGTTAGTTTTCTATCAAACATTACAAGTCATACCTAATAAAACATTTCATAAAAATAAAACTACGAATATATATACAATAGTGGAGTTATCAAATCATTAAATAACGGTAAAAACATTTTAGACTCCATTCCAAATTTCTATAGAAATATAAAATTTTACTTACGTTTGTAAGGAGTACATTCATCGAGAGCACTACCTCTATATCCCGGAATGCACTCGCATACTAAGGTCTTGACTGGGAGCGTTTCTATAATCTTACATTCTGAATTCACCCCACATGGATTTTCCTCTAAGCAAGGGTTAACACACTTTCCATCCGAGCAAACAGTTGCTGGAGGACAGTCCATGTCGAAATTGCATCTAGGTTCTGTTCTATTGCAACCTTTTTCTGTGCTTTCAAATCCTGGTGGACAAACACAGTATACTTCGTGAAGGTGAACTCGACATTCTGCTGGAGCTATACAAGTGGCTGAGGTACAAGGTTCTACACATTTAGAATTGATACAAGATTTTTCTATAGGACAATCAGAGTTAGCTCGGCAGCTGATCGGCGTGCATGCTGTGGATGGATTTCCCATTGTACCAATTTGACAACGGCATGAAGCACGATGTTCTACACCGTAACATTCTGCCAATTTTCCGCAAATGTCTTTTTCTACAACACACACTGGCACGCATTGGTGGTTAATACAAGTTTCGTCATCTCCACAATTATTATCTATTTGACATCTTATATCGTAGCATCCAGTGCGCGAATCACCCAAATATCCAGGCCTACAAGCGCACACGGGTCTATGATCTCTTATCTCACAGTCAGTATTTGGTCCACATTCACACGGGTTCTTACAAACAGAAGATACACAAGCATGGTTTGATGTACAATCGTTATCTAGCTCACAAGCAACTTCGGCGATGGGTTGTGCTGGACGGCAAATTCCCCCGCCTCCACTCACATAACCCGGTGGACAAGAACAAATCATTGTTCGAACAGGTAACGTTGATGAGACTTCACACTGCGCTGGAGTCGAACAAGGGTGTAGTGTTGTGCATGGATTGACACATTTAGACGATAAACATGCCAATTTGGATGGACAGTCAGCATCAACGTAGCACTCTTCAGATATTTCTCGCCTACATTCGATATATGGATTTCCTATGCGTCCATGATCACACTTACACACGGCTATATGATTACGTACTAAACAAAGTGCATTACTGCCGCAGATATTTCCAGAAAGACAAGGGTTGATACATCTATGAGCATGACATTGCTTATCTTGTGGACAGTCACCATTAGATCTACATTCGATAGGATTACAGCCTATATACGCGTCACCTTCAAATCCAATACGACATCTACAAAGTGGGTGGTTTCTTTCGACATAGCATTCAGCGTTAGATCCACAGGTACTGTTCAACAAACAAGGGCTGATACAATTTCCATTGATGCAAGCTTCGTGCGATTGGCACTGAGAATTTGCGCGACATCCAACAATGCGACAGGCATGATATGGGTTACCGTCAAAACCATCGCGACACGAACAAACTGGTCGATGGTCTCGGACGAAGCATTCAGCATTTTCTCCACAGTTGCATGGATTACGACATATTCTGTTAATGCATGAATCTTTTTCACTACAATCTTGATCAGAAGAACAACTTAGTGGTGGCAATTGAGCAGATTTACATGAACCTTCATCATCTGGTATAAAGCCTTCTGGACAACGACATATCATTGTGCGGAACGGTACACTATCGGAAACTGTACAACGTGCACCTTCAGAACATGGTTTTAGTTCAAGACAAGCATCACGGCATTCATTTCTAAGACAAGCCTTTCCGCTAGGGCAATCTCCATCCATTTGACATTCAGGTTCTTCGAGGACAGTTACTCTTTCACAGTATGTTAACGGATCTCCTAATGGTAATGCAGGTGGACATCTACAAGAGGCTGCATGATTTCTAGCAAAGCAAATAGCATTAGATGCACATGGATTATGTCCTTCAGGTGAACAGGCTTTATAGCAAACTCCGCTTACACATATACTGTCGTCGTTGCAGTCTGAATCAACTTCACATTCGGTTGCCCTGCATTTATTATATGGATCTCCACGTGTGCCAGCCGGGCAACGACAATATGGCCTGTGATCTTTACCGAAACACTCTGCACTAATGGCACAAGGTGCTTCTACCAGGCATGGATTAACGCATGCGCCATTGTAGCAAGTATCACTATTTGGGCAATCTGTGTCAGAAGTGCAGCCAACTAAAAATAAAGAAAAATAAGTAAGTATTACAGATATACGAAAAATAAGTATTACAAAAGGCAACTAAAAATAAAAAATAAGTATTACAGAACATTGAAGGTAGTAGATTACCTTTAGTACAACCAATGTATGGATTTCCCGAATGACCTGCTTTACAATAGCAGACGGGATGATGTCTTTTCACGTCACATTCTGCATTCGCTCCGCATTGGCATGGATTAGCGCATATACTATTCAAACATGCCTGAGATAGTGGACAGTCTGAGTTTACCTTACAACCAATTGGTGTCAAATTTTTATCTTGAGATGCTGAAAATACAACTACAGTTAATGAATATTCAAAAAAGGAATCATTGTTTTTAAAAACTTTATGTAACACACGAATTTCTTTTATAATTATATTGTATACTTTCTACCGTCGGCACTTGGTGAAATTTCATTGCAATGAGACACAATTCTTACACACACTTGTACTTTAGTTTCACGGCACAATACATATATTTTGGTATATTAATCAACCGGTTTCACTTTTTAAAGCATCTTCGGGATGTAATATACTTGACTGGTCATTAACTTAATGACCAGTCATGACCATTACATCCTGAAGATGCTTTTAAAAGTGAAACCGGATGTTTATATACCAAAACATATGTATTGTGCAGTGAAATTAAAGTACAAGTGTGTGTAAGAATTGTCTCTTTTATTATTACTTACGTGGTATACAGCGCGCAACCGGATCTCCAGTGTATCCTTTGGGACAAGAACATTGGGCCTTATGGTCGATAACACGACACAGTGCTCCCATGCCACAAGAGTTTATGCAGGGGTTAGCACACGTTCGATCCAAACAAGCTTGTTCTGGTCCACATTCATCGTCGTTATAACATTCCCATACGCTTGGCTGCCTTGATTCTGTAAAAAATATATCAGCTATAAATGTACATTGTTTATTTTATAGTAAAATTGTTTCGTTAATTTCGAGAAAATTTACCTGTATTACATTCAACCCTCGGATTACCAATGTAGCCTGGTGGACAACTACAACGCGACGTATGATCTAAAGATTCGCAGAGAGCATTGTGGCCACAAGGTGCAGCTTTGCAAGCTTCAATGCAGGTACCACGTTGGCAGATTTGGCTGTTGTGGCAATCTAAGTCAGCGGAGCATTCCGCCTGTGGAGGAGCTCTACATCCGTTATCTGGCGCTACTCTTCCCCCATCAGGACATACACAGGCAACAGCGCGTAAAGGCAGAATGTCAACTATTTTACAAAGAAGCTTGGATTCACACGGTTGACTGGAGCATAGGTCTATACATTTGGTATTAACACAGCCAAGTGGTCTTGGACAATCAGAATCAGTTGTACATTCTTCAAGTTTTGGTACAGTTGCACATCCACGTTCATACGGATCACCACTAAGGCCAGGCAGACAAGCGCAAATAGGCCTATGTTGACTCGCAGTGCACACGGCGCCTGAAGCACAGGAATTTTCAGAGCATGCTGGCTGACACACTCGGTTCAAGCGGTTACATAGTTGAGAATCATCGCAGTCTTCGTTGTATTGACATACGGAAGATATACACGCGCCTCGCGGATTTCCTTGTGTTCCCGGCGGGCAACGACAGGATGCTACGTGAGCTACAACTTCGCAAATAGCATCTCGGCCACAAGGTTTTCCAAGAGCACATGGGTCTTGACAATATCCATTAATGCATGCTTTGTCGAAAGGACAGTCGTCGTCAGAAGTGCATTCAGCTGTAAAAAAATATTTGTTACTTTAAATAATTATTCAATTTCTTATAAAAAAAGTTGTGTAAATAGTCTCACAAAAATAATCAAGATTTGGTGATCACAAAGATCTGGTGTTTTTATTTTACAGTTTATACATACTGTGCTCCTTTACGTCGATAACAGTTTAACAGAAAAGAACCTTCCCAGTTCGAGGATCTGTTCACATGTCTTGATATAAACCACTGTCATTTTATGACGTCAAAGTACACTGAAATCTACTAATGTGACTTAGTATCGTATCACACCCTTTTGTCATCTATATTCCAATAACGAGTACGTAAATTTTTCCCAGAGTGGTATTCTTAATGGAGTAGAAATTGACCATACCAAGTGGATTGAAAAATACAAATTGGATTGTTTTAAAGCTGAAATTGATAAATGTACGCAGACTTAAGCGTAGTCAGAGTCATAGAGTGTAGATATGAACTCATTACATCTGTTTCGTAAAGAGGTTGCATTAGTGTAAAGTGGTATACTGACGTGTGAAACAGGCGCGGGCCGGGTCACCGGCGGTGCCTGGTGGACAGCGGCATCGAGCGCGGTGGTTCCGAGGTTCACAAAGTGCGCCCGCGCCGCATGCGCCTGCGCACACGCCCGTGCATCGCCCGCCCACGCACGCCTCTGCTGCACCACACGCACTGTCAGAACTGCACTCCGTGCTTGTCACCTCTGCGGACAACACAAAAACTTTTAAATATGTTTTAAAAATATAGGTATTTTATTTTATAAATATATAGGTTTAAAAATATAGGTATATTATCATTTAAACTTACAAAAAATAAGGTTTTATGATAAAGGCAGGCACCTAAGCTCCTAATCAGGTTTTTGGCGTACAGTACAATTCAATAATGAAAATTCGACCGCGATAAAATAAAATTGAAAAAAGATAAATTTTAATTGTTATTACACACACACCTTTAATCGATGATCATCCAAAAAACTTATATTTATTTTTCTAAGTGGTCAAACTCAAAACTTAAACTGAAAAAATCTTTATTCAAATAATCCTTTATAGGCACTTTTGATGAGTCGACATTTTTAATATTACCTACTACCGGATCGGAACGCGGCCGCAAACTGAGAAGATCCGGCGGAAGAAGCTCAGCGGGCTTGTCTTTTTTCTATTTTTTTCATATACAATTATAATATTATAACAATTATTACAGATTACAAAAATATACAAAAGAGATTGGTATGAGAAGTAATTAATCCCATGCTTTTTTGTCTTCTAAATAATCTGAGATTTTATAATACCCTTTTTTACACTTCAGTTGTGTGTCACTTTCGGTTGTGTATTTATTGTGTATTTGTAAATTTATGAATCTTGTGTAGGTAATTTATTGTGAACTTTTTCCAGCACTGCTTGAATTACACGTATTTCATCCCCTTTCTTTTTCAGAACTGCTGTATTTATCTAATACTCCATTATTGTATCAATATTGACCGTCTCGTTGGTCGATTGGCTGATGAACCTAATTAGGAATCGATGGGGTCCGGGTTTGATTCCCGGCAGGGATAAACATTTATGTGATGAGCATAGATTTCTGGGTTTGGGTGTATTTATATATGTAATTAAATGTATTAGTATTGTTGACTAACACCCATATCACAAGCAAATAATTTGCTTACTTTGGGGTTAGATCAATTCGTGTAATTTCTCCAGTCATATTATATTATTACTATTTCAATATTTGTCTAACTATATTTATGTCAAAGGAAGTAAAACGTACCGAGCGTGCAGGCGATTTTAGGGTCGCCTTGTAGTGGCGGTATACACTGGCATGATGCGCGATGCGCCGAAGCACGACACTCAGCGCCAGAGCCGCAAGCGTTTTCACACGCACTCGTACACCGACCCGCCGCACAACGTTCCTCATCACCGCATTCAGTATCCTCGTTGCATTGGCCTTCTGGTAAAATCATTTGAGTATTAGTGGGACATTCGCAAATATCCTTCAATATATGTTTTTGTTTGGAATGTTGATATTTATTATCGCATAGCTCGGTGTCTGTCAAAACTTGAGACTTAAAACGTGAGTTCTACGAATTTTACAACTTAAAAGTTTATAACTTTATTGTAAATTCGTATCTTAAATTATATTATCGTCTAAACTTGTGTATAAAATAATTATAATTTTAAATTAAAACAGGCAAATATTAGTTTGATCGATATTGACAAGTAATAGTTTATAAGGTTGCCACTTTTCAAAAAATAGGCTGCCGTAGGATCTGAGATATTTATACAGAAAAAAAGAGAACGTAATCGTTTAGACCCATTTCCTTACAAATCAAAGCAAAGTGTTCTAGTCTAGGTATAGAAAAACCGTTTTGACTTAAATATATTCGTGCATATTAATACCTTTACCATCAAAACATTCCATTCATTTCTGTTAAACCTTAAATCAATGTGCGCTATAATTAATTGAAAACCGATAAAACATACAGTTTTATCAGTTTTATAATAATAAAATAATTATTATAAGTATTTGGAAATCCTTTACGTAGTCATTATTACAATGAATAGTGTCATGCTTTTAATTTAACTATTTGAGTATTTTTTTTCAATTATATACATGAATAAAAGTGTATTATACAACGTGCCAGTATGTGTTTAATTAATGAAAAGTTTTCATTACATCACATACTTACGAACAATGAAATAGTTCTTATCTATTTTATTAAGACTCTCAATTCCAAAGGTACGTAGTTAAATAGCATTTAGATGAAGAAAATTCGTTTTCTGAAGTAATCGCTGAAACTAAAGATTAATAAAAATGTAATAATTTTTTTCTCATCGCAATTAAGTGAAAACTTACTTGGATTACATTGTACAGAAGCATCTCCACTTAATGGTTTTGGACATTCACATACAAGAGTACGGAACGGTAGTGTGTTTGCAACACGACACTCCGCGCGGATTCCACAAGAAGTTGGCTCACATGGGTTCTTGCAATACCCCTGTAAGCATGCTAAACCAGGACCACAGTCTGCATCGCTTCCACATTCGAAATCATGTTGTTTTGCTACAACAGGAAGGTTAACGACACTTATTTTGTGTTTACTTATTTGTAATCTTAATAATTTATTGTCTGATTTTGATTTTACTTACCAGGCTGACAACTTATTTTAGGATTGCCTTGAGTACCACGGGGGCACTCACAAACTGGTGCGTGACGATTAACCGTACATACAGCATCAGGAGCACAAGCTCCAGGGCATGGATTTTGACAGCTCTTACGTAGACAAGCTAACCATTGTGGACAATCTTCATCTACTGTACATTCATCTTGGCGACATCCGATCCATGGGTTACCGCTAGCACCAGAATCACACTCACAAGATGGAGCGTGACCACGTGCAAAACAATGCGCATTGGTTCCACAGCGCACTTTAGTGCAAACTCTTACACATGAGCCGCTATCACAACTTTCATCGTCGGGACAGTCGTTATTGCTGTGGCATTGTACTGAAAGAAAACGTTGTACTTTATAATTTGCATAACATTTTTTTTAAATTTTAGTAATTTGTGAGTAAATAATTACCAGAATAGCATCCTCTGTATGCGTCACCTTCATAGCCTGGCAAACATGCGCAGCGCGCTCTATGTTGTCGAGCGATGCATCGAGCATTAAGACCACAATTAGTAGGTTCACAAACCGGTGCACATTTAAAGTCAACACATGCAGCATTATCTGCGCATTGCTCATCGCGAGTGCATTCGGGCACTGGTGGAGCTGGAGTGATAATGGTAATGCGCTCACAGCGGACAAATGAATAACCCGTAAAGCCTTCGGGACAGGAGCAAACTGCAGAATGCCTAATTCCAGTGCATATAGCATTGATCCCGCAAGAATTGATACAAGGATCTGCACATTTCCTGTTAACACATGAACGATCTCCAGGGCAATCATCATTAACTATACATTCCGGATACGTGCAAAAGCCATCTCGACAAGTTCCATGAGGTCCACAAGGATTAGGATCACAAGGATCAAATACAGTTGGAGATGTTGTTGGTGGAGCTAAAATAAATTATCAGAATGTTTAGACATTATAGTAACAACGATATACATGTAATATAAAAAATAAAAATAAATATATAATCGTACCTCTTGCTCTGCATTCTATGAAAGGATCTCCTGTAGTAGAAGGAGGACATGAACATATTGGGGCATGATCAAATACACGACACATAGCGCCGTTGCCGCACACATTTATGCAAGGGTCAACACATTTGTTGCGTATGCAAGCTTTGTCGCGTGGGCACTCAGAGCTGACGACACATTCGGGCCGGCAACCCGTTGAGGCTGCATCTCCACTTGTGCCGCTTGGGCAGGAACATATCCCTTTGTTTCCTGACACAGTGCACAATGCCCCTGGTCCGCAAGGTGAAGGCGTGCAGGGCGGTGCTGAAAACGGTGTAAAACGTTGTTTGTTGAATAACTCTACATACTACTCTTATTATATTTGATATCAAGTCACATTTCTGTTTGGGTCATTTAAATCCATCAAAACATTTTCTTTTATTGAATTGACACGCGTACTTCTTAGATATTTTCTAACTAATTATTATCTAATTACTAATTATTCCTAATTCGTAATTTAAAATAAGATGATCACTGCTTTTTATGAGAGAGAGAGACAAACAGAGAAACACGCGCACGCCGCACGGCTTACAACTATACCAAAAAGTGTCGTTATAACTTTTGGTCTTAATTTTTTCCGTCTAGCCCCCTTTCGCAACGCGCGATACGCAACTTCGTTCCAAAAATAGTTAATATCATGCGGTTCCATTAAACATTTTCCTAAAATAATACACATAAAAAGTATAATATGATTTTTCTATGTACCTGATTCAATAACATCACATTTTTCAAATGCATTTCCTCTAGTTCCGGATGGACAGGAGCAAAGTGGTATGTGGTTCACTGTTTCACACTCTGCTCCAACACCACACGTTCCTTGACATGGGTCACGACAATGTGAGCGTATGCATGCACGAGATGGTGAACAGTCAGAGTCCGCGATACACTCTGGACGGCATCCGGAGTATGGGTCACCGCGTAACCCAGGTTCACATTCGCAAGATGCACCAGATCCCCTGCTGCGACATATTGCACCAGGCCCACAGGGGGATGGGTTACATGGATCGTTATGTGCTTTTTCTGCAAAATTGAATATGAAAATCAGTTATTTGAATTAAATTGCTTTATCAGGGTCAAGCAAGAATTCTAAGCATTTTTCGTAGAATTTGAAATTTTTTTTGCCAGTGTAGTCAACTCGCTTAATTTCGCCAGTAAAACCCATGCCTAAGTTTTAAAGGAGAAAATAAGTTCGTCTTATTTACACCTAACACATTACAAATACCTAACACATTTTTATAGCAATAAATTTATTGTAAGGTAATAAATAAAGCAATCTTCCATTTGATTCTGTCTTACGAATATCTCTGAAGGGATGACAGTCTATAAGAGAATTGCCAGTCGTAGTTGGAGGGCAGTCGCAGCGCGGCTCGTGTGCTATCTGCGTGCAGACAGCTCCTAGGCCGCATGCTCCAGGGCAAGGATCTACGCAGCGACGATTCAGGCACATGCGATTCCAGTCACAGTCACTAGAACTAATACACTCAGCGTGACAGAACGGTGGATTTCCGAAGTAATTTGAACGGCATTTACAAATGCCGTTGATGCAATCTGCGTTAGGCCCGCAGTTAGGACACGTTAACTTTGATTCTGATTCTTTTTCGAACACTGTTGAAAACATAAGAAATGATTATACAGATTATTGCAGTGGTTAATACAAAACAATTGGTGAATTTTAAATTGCATACCTGGAACGCAACGTATAAACGGATCGCCGGTGTAAAGAATAGGGCAGCTGCAAATCGGTGAATGAGACCGCGTTTGACACACGGCAAATTGTCCACATGCACCGGGACAAGGATCTTGACACTTGCTATTGCGACATGCACGATCGAGAGGACATTCCGAATCAATGCGGCACTCTGGCCGGCAGCTCAGTGACTCTACAAGCATAGCCGGTCGGCACGAACAATGTGCTACTGTCCCATCAGCACGGCATACAGTATTTGGCCCACATGGATTTGGTGTACATGGATCAGACACAGTAGGAGCTAAAAAGTGTACAAAAAACTAAGTGATGAAGAGATATGTGTATCTTATATGAAAACCATAGCGGCAAATAATTATTCTTGAGTTTTTAACCGAATGATATTCTATACTAGTATAGTTAAAGAATATATAAGTAAAGCACAAAAATGTATGCGTAAAGATTTCTTTTATTATGAGTTGAGTTAAGTGGTAGGAACACCTACAATATACTAACCAAAATTATTACTTTTAAATTAATAACATTTATGCTGTAATAAATAACATAAATATTCTTTAAACCTCAGAATTACCTACTGAAATTGATTTTATTATTGACTAGATGAATAATATTTAAAAAGATAAATATTCTTTTAACCTCAGAATTACCTACTGTAATTGATTATTATTGACAAGATGAATAGTATTTATGAAAGTAATGATTGTGTGTGAGTATGTATATATCTATAGATCTATGTATACTAGAATATGTATATAGCAATAAACGTACCTATTACACGACGACAAGCAATGAAGGGGTCTCCTTGAAGTGGTGATGGACATTCACAAATAGCCAGATGATTATAAACGTTGCAAATTGCATCCAGACCACATGCGTTCTTGCAAGGGTTCACACATTTGTAATTAATACACGATAACTCTTTGCGACAGTCATTGTCACTTGTACATTCTGGTCGACATTCAATATAGGGATTACCGTGATATCCAGGATTACAGGAGCAAGTTCCATTATCACAAATCGCATTAACTCCACAAGGTGATCTTAGGCATGGGTCTACAGTAGGTATAATAGGTCCATCTGAATGAAAAGTAAGCTTTTTAATTAATGTCTACATTGTAAGCTGTGTTTATATATCTAATAAACGCTTTTAATATTTTAAATATGAACACGGTAAAATCGAATTATAGTTTAAGAAACCAGTATATTTTTTATTATTTGATATAACATTACACTACAATTAATTTAATACTGCTACTACGAGGTAGTAGATGTACCTCAGCACTACAAGAAAGCGAGGGACCTGACTTGGCTGATTGCCAGTTTGGCTTTAGGCGACAACGATCAACCCTACATGCAGTATTACGGGTCAAAAAAATCGCAATGGAGGCTGTGGCACAAGGAGAGGTCGTCTTGGCTGTATCACTTGACATAGCCAATGCCTTCAATTCACTGCCCTGGACGACAATTCAAGAAGGATTACGATACCACAGGGTCCCACAGTATCTTCACCGAATTGTTGAGTCATACCTCTCAGACAGATCGGTGGAATACCCAAGCAGATCAGGCTGGCAGCGGCATGCCATGTCGTGCGGTGTCCCACAGGGGTCTGTCCTTGGCCCGCTCCTGTGGAACATAGGGTACGACGTGGTGTTACGTGGTGCCAATCCTGAGGGTGTCAAACTGACATGCTATGCTGACGACACCCTTGTTACCGCAAGAGGGAAAAATTACCACGAGGCGGCATCAATTGCAACTATGGGTGTGGCTCAAGTCGTAAGCCGAATACGACGACTAGGACTGGTAGTTGCACTTAACAAATCTGAGGCAATGTGCTTTCACGGGCCTCGAAAAGCACCTCCGGTTGGTTCAAGGCTTGTTGTTGGAGGAGTTACAATTGCTGTCCAGACAACGATGAGGTATCTCGGGCTCATGTTGGACAGCAAATGGAACTTCTACGCTCACTTTGAGCGCTTGTCGCCGAAGTTACTCCGTATCGCAGCGGCACTCAGTAGATTGTTGCCAAATTTAAAAGGGCCGAACACCTCGTGCCGGCAGCTCTACGTGGGCATCGTGCGGTCGATGGCCCTCTACGGGGCTCCAGTCTGGGCTGACTCTTTGAGATGCCGGAACATCACTCTGTTGCGCAGGCCACAGAGGATGATGGCAATCAGAGTTGCCCGGGCTTACCGTACTGTCTCGTATGATGCAGCGTGTGTGCTGGCCAGGACTACTCCTTGGGACCTTGACGCCAGAGCCCTCTCGTCACTTTTCCACTGGCGGGAGGAGGTGCCACGGGACCGGGGCTTCCGGCTGGCACCCATTGAGATAGATAGGCGCAAGGTACGACTTCGCAACGAGGTGATAGAGGCATGGGCCAGGAGACTGGCAAACGCCGAATCGGGCTTGAGAACCATTCGTGCTGTACTGCCAATATTCAAACAATGGCTAGAAAGAAGCCATGGCTCTCTATCCTTCCGCCTGACGCAGATCCTGACAGGGCATGGGTGCTTTGGACGGTATCTGTGTCGGATCGGAAAAGAGCCAAACGCTGCCTGCCACCATTGTAGCAGCCCGGAGGACTCCGCTGAACATACTCTGGAGGTATGTCCAGCCTGGACACAAGAACGCAGCGCACTTCGCGCTATAACAGGATCTAACCTTTCGTTGCCAAGTTTGCTACGTGGTATGGTGGCAAACGAAAATATATGGAGGGCGGCACTTTCTTTCTGTGAAGGAGTGATGCTACAGAAAGAAAGTGCTGGACGCGATCGTGAGCGGGAGAATCCTGCCCGTCGCGGAACGCATCCTAGGGATGGCCGGGCTCAGCTACCGGTACAAAAAAGATTTTTTTGAATCCGACTGCGCAATTAAGAGATTAGCGTGTTCGAACAAACAACAAATAAAAAACTGTTCTTATTATATGTATAAATTATGTAATATATTTCAGTTATAGACTAACTTTGTATACAAATACTCGTACTATGTAAATGAGCTATCTGTTACTTATGTTATGGCTTAAAATATTTTCAAACGACCATTCAAACATATACTATTCAATAAGTAACGGTTGGAATTTGTTAAATATAGACTTAATTATAGAAACTTAGGCCTTAATGTATTTATTGAATATGCGAATCAAGCAGTATCAAGATCCAATAAAACGTTAGCGGGTCGGGGCTAGCGCGCCGGGCCAATACCGGCTTACGGGTGGCCGCTACTTGTCTTACGATAAACTTATCTTAAAAATCGATCCCGCCGATAAAAATAAACACCGATGTCCCTTGATGTCGAATGCTTGACGCGCTGCGAAGCAATAACATTTCGAATTTTATAGGAACGACTATCCGCATTTGCATCTCTATAAGAACCAATACATTTCCTTTACATATTATTAGCATTCCAGAACTCCTTTTCTCTCAATAGAACGTTACTTTATGTTATTAGCTAAATGTTTAGCAAGTTATTTTCCTTAACATTTATTAAATAAATATAATAACGCCGGTTCACTTGTGGACTAGGTAGAGTAAACAAAACACACTTTTAGACATTTTGACTAATGATTGTGGCCTCGGTAGATTGAACCAAACACACTTTTAGACACTTTAATTCATGACTATGGACAAGGTAGATTGAACCAAACACACTTTTAGATACTTTGATTCAGGGCTGTGAACTAAGTAGAGTGAATCAAACACACTTTTAGACACTTTAATTCATGATTGTGGATTAAGTAGAGTGAACCAAAAACATACTTTTAGACACTGATTCATTTTATTGATTCAGGCATTACTTTGAGTCATGTTTGTGGACTAGGTAGATCGAACGAAATTCAGTTTTACGGTTGATTTAGTACAATTCAACGGATTGATGGCTGGCCAGAAAAGTGGTGATACCCGTCATCATATATTTATGGAAAGATTATCACATGTTACGAGTACTATGATTACTGCGGCTGACAGCTTTACATGTTCCTTAACAGGAAATAACATCTTGTATCTCAAATAAAGACTTGCTTTTTGATTTCAATAACCGCATGGTCTACAGTTGTACAGGCCGAAAATTTTATCCTTTCGGAGGGTTTTACATGTATTTTAGTATTTTTATCTGTAACTATGTGAAAACTAGATGTTAGTTAAATCAAGATTTCTAGATTTGTTGCAATTAAACAAATCTAGAATTTTCAATTTAACCAACATCTATTTGCGACGATTTAAAACAAAAATTGATGTGGGAACGCTTCCATAGCATTTAGTAAAACCCTAAAGTTTTTGTTATATTTTGCTTTTTATATGGTATACTTTACGTCAAAGGTTTAACGATGTTCTAGTGACACAGAAATTCTTTATTAGCTAAGAAGTCCTTATTATTAGAATAAACCCCTCGAATTTACGCTTATTAATTTTATGTCCCCAATCGCAATATTTTAGACGTAATGTTGAGATATGGAAATGTAATCTGCGGGTGTATAGTGGAATTCTTCAATAGCTGTAAGCAAACTTCACGAGTTTGGGTGATCTATTTTTTTATTATATTGATCAGGGTATTTTATATTTTTTAACCAGTGATAAAAGCGTGTTTTATTTGTTTTAAACTACATATAATTAGTACAAGCTTAGCTTTTTTAATCCTTTAACTGCAACAATGCCCTCTGGCTAAGGCTTTATATCGCCTAAAACCTGAGGTAGAACTTTGAGGTAACGATACTCCATAGGATAACTGTCAGAAGTCATACAGTCATAATGTAAACTTTTCATTTATAGTTCTGTTTTATTTTGCATTTGTGTCCTGAAGGAAAATCTATTCATCTCTCTTTACCTGGCTGATAAAAATACAAAATGTATTGATTGACGAATGTGTTTTTAATTTCAACAAATAAAATAAAAATACCGCTTACAACACAAAATAGGATTAGACAAACAAACAGTGATTAAATAACAAATACCCAAAGAAGCAAATATGAAAACGAAACGATGCTAGTATGCATAGTATGTTTTTATTTTTTGATATATATAATATGGGCTGCAAAATCATATTATATTCCAATACAATAACAAACATAATCTTTTCACTAAAAATAATATGCATGCATAAATCAGCGTATTATATTTACATATATCAAATCTAAAGCTTCATTGTTCAGTCTAATCACAGCGCAAGAACACTCGATGTCGTTTAGTTAGAGCAAAAGGTTCATTGTCGTAAATAATAGCGTATTGTATGAATGGACACTAATGCTCGGTGTGGCGGACGCAATGTCCTACATGTGAGGTGGAGTGAGTGCGTCGGGTCAACGGCTGCGGCGATCACGCGCAGAGCAAATGTCAAGGCCCGTGTCGCAGGAAATTATTTAAGGGCTATCTTAACATGGATGCCTGTTAAACGTACTAGATTGTGATAATTAAGCACTGAGTTAGAAATTTAATACTGCTACTTAGCGATTTCAAGCTGATAGCATCTTCACGCCCGTATCCCCGAAGGAGAAGGCAGAGGTACACAACCAGTGCACCCACGATTAGCTGAAAATACGCGGTCCCACAATGTGATAGGTGACAAGCTCATAGTATTTCTTTACAAACGTTTTTTATTAATTTCTACCATATTTTTATCGAAAAAGAGAGCACTTCAACCTACTTAGTAACCTGCTTTATTTAATATATAACCTTATTTTCATTGGTGTATTCATTTTTAATGAATTATTTTTTATATTAAGGAAGTATACCTACTACAAAATAACTAAACGAGCTTTAAAATCGACAGTCGGTTATTTTTACCCCGTCCATATTATATCCATCCTAGTAATTTAAAAAAAATCAATGTCCTACTGCATTTGTTGAAATAGGTTCTTTAGATCAATTTTTGAAGCAATTACGTGCAAAGCAATATAATCTAACATACACTTGTTAGCATACGTATTCGCTTTGTTATTTCAAGCTTTTTCTTTAATGAAATTATTTAAGGAATCTAGATTTCGTAGGCATATTAATAGAGCTCTTCATTATAGGTTAAATGTTGGTACATAATGTTTGGTAATCTTTATACTTGGTACTAACTGAGAGTTATTTGTTCCTAAACCTATTATTACCTTATTCCTATCGTTGCGTAATTATAAAAAACAAGAGTTTTTGATGTAAAACGTTGGTACGCCTTGGCAGTAAAATTGTAGCGTATTGCATTATGTCAAACAGCATGTCACACAAAACTTCAAGCCTTCACCGCTTGTATACACAATATTTTTTAAATATTGAAATAACTGGATTGTTTTAGATTATGTCGTACTTACTACCTTCAGCGAAGTATTATTTTACAAGCGTCCTACTATACCAATCTCTTCTTATTTGAAAAACTTTAAAAACACATATATAACTCTGTTTATTTATTATTTCATAAATTTCTTAGATCCGTGTTATTTTATTGTTAAAAAAAGAATTAAAAAGTTGACCACCTGACGCGTTTGTGCTGTCGTTGATGTCTTTTACATTAGAACGTATGTTAAGTATTCATGCACGCTTTTGTTTTAACGACTTAAGACATTTTAATCGTATAACTCCATAAATAGCATTAGTTAAATTAAATGTCGATAGATATAGAGAAGTGGTTAGTTTATTCGCTGGCACGGAGGCATTGTTTGCAATTTGCGGAGCGCTCGCCTGTAACTGACTTACTCAATGGTTAGACAGAAATGAATGAAGCAATCTGAGTTGCGGTAAACGTTATTTATATAGTTTCTCTTCCATAAAAGACTCGGCCATTCAGAAAGTCGTTAAGAGCAGGCAGCTTCTGTTCAACAATTAGACACCGGACAAACAGTCAGTGACTTCTTATCGCCTGCCGGTAGTTCGCTATCGTGGCACAATCTCACGAAAACGCAATTTTAAGGTGCACCTGTCATTCAAGGTTCGTTGAACTAAGTTTCAATTAGGTTTATAAACATTTTAACAAAGGTTAGATAAGTAAACAAACGTGATCCTGAGGCTATTTGGTGTTGGCCCGCTCTCATCAATAATGCTTCGGATGTGATTATATCACGGACGCGTGTCTCGCATAGAGGAACCTCCAACACCGTTATTAACCGGGTGATAGTCATCGCAGCTGCGAGATCATTTAGTGATACGCTTTATATTAAATTACTCGGTCGTGCGTTGATAAAATATACTACATATTCTATTACCAAAAACGAGATATAAACACTGTTGGAGGTTTTAGGATTTATTATTGTTACTAGTTGTAGCTTGCAACGATATTTGTGCCATTTTTGAGATGATAACTACTTTCTAATAGTTATTTTTTACATATTATAAGATAGCAAACAAGCAGATGCTTCTCCTGATGGAAAAAAACAACCATCGCCTAAAGATGCCTAAGACGTTAATGGTGCGTTGCTATCCGTGTGGTGGGATGGTAATGCTACATGGATATGCTTACCGGCTAACTTACCCTTCAAACCGGAGCACGATCGTGACGAGGGTTGACGCTATCACGACAGGAACAGCTAAAGCGGTGATACCAGACCCGGACGAGATGTTGCGGAACTCAATCATCTAGTTCAAATAGTTCACGTAATAAAATGTTCATTAATTAAACGGGAAAAGCATTGCATTGTCTACAGAATGATTGCGAATTTTTATATATATATTTCTTCTGTGCGTGTGTATGTCACTGAACTCCTCTTAAACGGCTAGACCGATTTTAATGCAATTTGCTGTGTGTTTTCAAATGAATTCGAGAATGGTTTAGATTCACAATTGGACCCGATAGTTAGCGCTGCTATCGGGTTGGGGTAGAACAACGTCTGCCAAGTCCGCTAGTTTAGTATAAATTAACAGGCGAGTTGCAAATGCAATTACAATAACTGCTAACCGATAGAGTCCGATTACATTCGTTTAAAAAACAATATAATAAATAAATAGATGAAATGAATAAGACACTATTTTTATACATACTTGTACTTTGTACACTTGTACTATGGATGTACACATATGAAGCTTCTTGGTAATTCATCAGCCACTTTAAAGCAGTAGATTTTTTTTTTATATCATAAGATAGCAAACAGGCAGATGGGTCTCCTGATGGAAAGAGTCAACCATCGCCTA
>DWBA01000003.1:0-25532 GCA_018236825.1 Apodemia zela | reverse complement strand
CCAGGTAAGGAGGCGCCACCGCACCGGGCGGGACCTAGTGGCCCCACCGACCAGGTGAGTGAATCGCCACCGCACCGTGCGGGACCTGGAGGCTGCCGACCAGGTGAGTGAGGCGCCACCGCACCGGGCAGAAACTGGAATCTTGTTCTCGCATATCTTTCGAATGTGAGCCAAATTTTTATTAGCAGGCATATATATATTGAATTGTTACTAAACTGCCTCCAGGGCTATAATTATTCATCTCAAAATATTCATAGTTACGGTTATTATATAACGCAACTTAACGCAAAACTTTTCATTCATATTAAAATATGTTTTTCAGCTTACAAACCTACCTATTGATGACTTCAACATGGTGATATCAGCTATACGCATTGGTCTCACAGCTGTATCCTGTGACGTATCTACATTGTGCTGCGACACTATAGTAGGATTATCCAATAAAGTTCAAGCACTTGGTGACGACAACCCCTATGCAACGTCCCTGTTAACATTAGCGGAACTCCTCTTGATGCTTATAATGAAGATGGAAATCCCGCCAGATTCAATTCCAGCAGCTGGAGCAGCTATATACGCTTTGACATGTGTCAAGCCGGCACTTTTAGAAGGTCTTGCAAGACAACTGATGGAAGCATTCGCTGTTAACGATCCCGCAAACGTTCCTAGACTGGAGGAAGCTTTTCGCGTCCTTACCAACGGCGTCCTGTTTGATGGATTGCGTACTCATAGGCTACGATTCCAAGACAATTTCGATATGTTCCTAGCTAAAGTCCACGGCTTTTTCATTGTGAAATAATGTAAGTGGAAAAACAAAGGAACTCTACAATGATTTTACTAGTCATCTCGGGTGAAAAGACACTTTTGGATGTTATTCCAAGCTAGGATAATGACTGTGTCCTTCCATGGGGCTGTGGCTAAATAATTAATATTATTATAATGTATTTTCTCGTAAAATTAAATAAATTTTATGTTGTTAAACATTTGCTGCGGTTTCGCGCATCATGTTGCGTCTGACCATTTTTATACAACGACTGGAAAAAATTAGCTTCGAGCCATGTGTTATTAAAATTAAACTACAGTAAAATATCTGACTTAAAAGTCAGACCACTCAGATATATAATTATAGTGGAGAACTGATCTGAAATTTTGTTCAATTGTATTCAGCTAAAATATGCCATATTAAAGTTTTAATCTTTTATGATATCAAAATTTCTTTTAAAGACAAACCAACTTAGTAAATCTCTAGGGCTTATAACATGTCGTCTTATAGCAGTGCCTAATGTTTTATTAGCTTTAGTTAGATTTTGACACCTTATCGCTTTAAAGTAAATATAGTGTAATTCCAAAAAAAAAGTAGGTATGTAATCACTACAAAGTATAAAACAAGTGGCTTCCCGCTAGATCTTTGAAACTACCCAACGGTTTTTGATGCGTTTTTTTTAATAGTTAGAGTGATTCAAGAGGAAGGATTATATGTATTATACATGCATATTATAATCCGTGCAAAGCCTGGGCAGGTCGCTAGTACTATTATAAAACGTCTTGGTAGGCCCGTAAAATATATCAAACATTTTGACCATGCAATTTCAACGACGCTGATTCTGCAATCTGTCTGATAAAGGTACCTTACTTATTAATTTTCTTCCTAAAACACCGCATTTCTATAACTTTCTTTGTAAATTTCTGTTCGAATTACAAGACTAATAAGTTTAAGAATAAATAACAAAATAATTGTTTAATTATTGGTTTTTGTGGTATATTACTGATTATAAAACATTGGAAAAATATTGTATATTTCAATCGTAATTTTAGATTTCTTATTACGATGCAATCGATTGAGTTTAAGATTGTTTCCTGTCGGGGACAAGTGTTTTTGTCAACATAGTTTTGTATGTCTGACTCATTAAGTATATTTTAGTATTTATGTATGCATTTCACTTTAATAGTGGTGTTGACTGTATTTTACAGGTAAATCAGATCGCTTATTTTGAAGTTAGCTCAATTCGTGTAATTTATCTGAGACTAGGATTGTGCTTGTCTCATACAAGCACAATCCTAGTCTCATAAAGGGTGTTGAAACTTTGTTACAATGTTTCGGTTTAATGTTTAATGAATAATATTGTTACATTGTATTATTAGATAGTAATTATTCTAAGGTTGTTCTATTACATATCAAGTTTTTAAAATGTTATATAGTTACAAGTACCCTCTTGTTTCGATACACCAAAAAATGTCTTCAATAAAGAAACACTTCCCAGCAATGTATTCGGATACTTATAAGCAATAAATCATCTGCGTTTCTGCCAGGCAACTACTAAATGCTAAGCAAAGATCATACGTGTATAATGTATATGGTAGACATTTTTGGTGTGCTATTGGCACAATGATGACCACCGTGACTACTCAATTCTCGTCTTGCCAACCCGGCACTTTTACTTATGGTATTTATAAATGACATTATAATCTTTTTAGTATTAGTCTTGTTAATATTCCGTTAATTAATAAAATACATTGATGCCTGTGATTTTGTTCGCGGGAACAGATCCACTTTTTTGTAAATAAAATAATGTAATTTTCTTTTAAGTGAAAGACAGGTCAAGTTTTTATTTATTTCAAAAATCGTTTATTTTTAATGTTTGTAACTACATATGAAGTAAGTATTGGCAGTGAGTTTATTCGCCATTTTTTTCCATAACCCTAGAGCAGGGGTGCGTTTTCAAGTAAATAAATCGAACTTCAATCGATGTTTGATATATAGGTAGGTATTGATGACGAACTATACTGGCAAATATTCGCTGACGTGCAGCTTAAAGTATAACGACCCCATTAAAGCGATTCTTTAGCGTGACTCCGGTAGGGCGAGATCTAAACATCATCTGCAATTCAACTTTTTCATAATGCGTGAATTAGATTATAAATAAAGATAGACTTGTTGTACTTTGTTAATTACCTGTGATCTTCGTGTTGATTGCCTGCTAGGGCTTTCGTAAAAGGCGAGAGAAGGGTTAGTAGTCACTAACATCGTGACTAATAACTAGGTAGTAAAGTCCTGCAACGTCTCGACTGGGTTTGGTATCACCGCCTTACCTTTTTCGCTGTAATAGCTTCGATTCTTGTCCCTGTCGTGTTCTGGTTAGGAGGGTAAGATAGCTGATAAACTTATGCATGTGGCATTTCATCTTCGCTAAACTGATAACAATAAAAAACAGACATTAATTTGCGTTTTCATAAACGCACAGAAAGATAGACAAAAAGTCTAAAAATCATTGTTTTAAATTCTATTGCGTTAAAAAATACACCACAAATCAGATCAAGTTTGTAGATAAACCAATAAATATAATAGTGAAATTGTTACAATTGTTTGTTTTATTACATTGAAATTATTTCATTCTTGAAGAATCCTTAACTTTTCTCCTAGTTTCATTAGTAAATTATGATTTAGTATCATTAATAAATTATGATTGAGTTTCCTTGACTTGAGTTCAACTTGTACATTTTACAAAACTTCCCGAAATAAAACAATGAGGCTATTGTTTTTCCTTTTCTCTTATTTATTAAGTCTTCCATATCTTATATAGCTAATTAATCAGATAAGACAAATCTAAGTCATATAGCATATTGTCAGTTTTCACTTTTGACTAATATAACAATTTGTACAAGTAAAAGTGAAAAAAATGATAAAATGTTGTTTAATTTGACTATTGGTCACTACGGTTACTTAGAGCGAGATGTACTTTGGCTCATCTCACGAAACTAATGATGTTTTCCCTTTCTAACTACAAGTATTAAGTATTTTTATCTCTTTCTTCGCGTATTGTCGATGAAGAAGTGTATACATATTGTGGTATGTAGCTGTAGTAACATTTACGCTGTTTTTATTCGAATGTTGGCGTATGACTGTCTATTAGTAAAATGATATAGTTAATACCCATAATTTTACAAATGAAACTAATTAATGAAATAAGGCAATGAAACGTTATATAAAATTAGCCAGGTTGAATGAATATTAATATTTGTATGGATAAATAAGCCCCGAAAGCCTCGAAAATTCATTTACACTAGGCTAGTTATTCGTACGTGTTTGTATTGTCGACAGAGTACATGTGACCATGGCTGTGGTATGGAACATGATTGTTTTTTTTTATTTTTGTAGTAGGTACGTACTACTAGAACTGTATGTAACTGAATTTGTTATTTTATATACTTGACTAAGCTAAGTAGACGATTGTAACTCGTACCTACTTGGGCAAATTATACAGATATACTTATACCAATACTTTTCAGTTTTCGTCTAGTTGGCCGGCAAGACCACATATGCATTCATAAATCATATTTGTATTGGTCATTTATAAACCCAGTAAATGTTTAACGTGATTTTTAAAAAAAATATCGTAGTTTTATTGCGGCCTAATACAGGGTGCTTGCCGCCATTTATGATATTAACTCTATGTACATTTGTTTACAATTAAGTCACGTGACAGAGTGAAGTGGTTGTGAGTAAAAAATGTGTAATTTTAATTAGAAAATTTAAACTCAATTTTTGTCGAACTTATTGACAGTTTTAAATAAAAAGGAGATTTGGATTATACTTAGTATGACTATCGTCTTTTCGCTGATTGCGTTTATTAGTACAAGCTGATATCGATGTAATACCAACATGGATGTATTAGCTACTTAAAATAATCCAATTTTGTAATTTTTTTTCATATCATAAGATAGCAAACAAGCAGTTGGCTCTTCTATCTCACTGAAACTGACGCTATTGCGGCAGGATAAGGTAAGGCGGTGGTACCGAGTTCAAGCGAGACGTAGCAAAACTCTACAACTTAGACATCACGATCGTAGTGTCATATATAGCCCATCGTTCGCCTGATCCCTGGGGCGCTATGTCACTACTCCTCCCCCGCCATTAAGTCCGAACGCCGCACAAAGCCGAGGTCCCGTCTCACAGGAGACAGCCCTTAGCGCGGGCGTTAGTAGCCCAAATATAAACTTAAACTCTGGCTGAGCACTCTGCTCGCCCCACAGGTCCAGTCTCACAGTAGCGACCGCAAGGTCAACTGTAATTAGTCCTTTCGAAAAAAAATCGGTCGCCTCTTATGAAGTGAATGGGAGATAGTAGTTTCTTCAAAGAGGACCCGGAATAGGATATAAGCTTTGGGAGGCATAGAAAAAATTAAAGTCGGTGGTCAATTTATATATCTTGCGATCGTGGTCGCAAATAACTGCTGGTGAGAAGGCCATATAAGCTTGCAGCTTGGTTTATAAGGTTTATAAAGCCGCGATTATGTGTTGACTTCCAAGTATCTCCCACCAAAATCATTTACATTTAGGTTAAAATTACGTGACTGTAGATAATTGTATTGCCTGTGCGATTTGTTGTCATCGTAAGCGCTTAAGCTTACCCTCATAAGCGTTGTATATAATTAGTACGTCCTGTACAATATCTCTCTTTACTACTTACTCTATTTTTAATTTATTTTCTTTCTTGAACCTATGTTGTTTCTATAGGTTAGCAGCCGGTAAATTTAGTATAATATGAAATTAAAATAAATTAGAAATATTAACATTTTATCTTTTCTATGAGTGGTTCGATTTGTAGGAACCATGATATTTTTATAAATTGAAATAAGTACATAATGTACTTGTTATTTGCTAGCTAGATAATAATACGAATCAATGTAGATTTTTTAAAACGATGGCTTATAAAGAATTTTGAAAATTTCTAATTGACTGAAAAGTGATGTGTAAAAATCGTCAATCTGTGTATAAAGTATGTTTTGGTATTTTTTTTAATATGTTTAACCGGCTTCAAAAAAAGGATGCTATTTGAAAGATAAAACTATTTTAAGCAATCCTTTGAATAGTTTTACTAAACGTGCAGCAGTTTTTTAATTTTGAATTTTTAAATTTTAAGCGACTTAAAACACACACTTTACACTATCCAGCTTAATTCGTGACGTCCGCGTCGTCGGTTTAAAAATTTGATTAATTTATAAATCTTTGTAGTCTGTAGGTAATGGTTATCCATTCCCATCAGGAGAACCATCTGATTGATTGCTATTCAACGATATAAAATAAAAACATGGTTGTTTAATTTAATATAGCTTTGTTTAAGATAAAAGTATAAAAAAGAATACCAAAACATGCTCTGTATTATCTGTAATTAATAGTAATAATTTAGTAACTCATTATACTAATTGGAAATTTAGTATGTTAAGTACTTTTTGATTCTCTTTTTTACTAATCTGAAAAATTGTTATTTTAAACAAGCTGCTTGAGTAGTTTTACCAAATATAAAACCGTTTTTTCATTAATTAATTGTTAAACTTTTAAATGATGACCGTTCCCGCCTACTAGATGTCCTCCGAAATAATATTATTCGATGGAGTGAGTTTATTGCTTAAACACGCGGACTCAGGGCTAGAGTTGTCGCCCACGCGGTGATATGATAATACTTTTTATATATTAGTAATACACTAATTTCGTTGAGGTATACTATTTAGTTAAGCAATATTCTCTTTTTGAAGTGAAACATAATTGTGTTCTGACACTCGATAATACAAAAATGTGTCGCGATAGAGAAACAAACAGAAATTAATAGGATAAAGCAAGAGAGAGAATGAGAGAATACATACATTACACAGTATTTTATTATAAAATATCATCTATTTAATTTTTCTCAAACCAGCCAGATACGAACAGTACAATCACAAAGATTTTACTACAACTTTTACTTCTGAAATACGAAAAATCCTTTTTTCATCACCCGTTTAATCTAATGATGCTGTACAGATCTTTGGCTAAATTTATTATATCTTATGGATTGACTAGCTATGGTAGAATATTTCGAACACATCTTGACAAAAAAATCTGTACAGTTACGCATCTTAAAAAAATTTGTTTGTTTTCTGTGAAATAATACCATTAATGAAAAAATTGAACTAACTTTATTACTAGAACACTACCACGTGATATTGGTATCACGTGGTATATAACTTAATCAATTGAATACCTAAAACACTAAAAGATGAAATAACAGACAAAAATATTAAATTTAAATTAAAACAACGTTAGATCCAGTTAACAATAAAGTTATATATAACTCATAACTCTCAATAACTCATAACAAACACTCACACATATATACACGTGTATATATAATTATATATGCAACACGGTTAAAAGTTCAGAGAATGAGCTGCATAAGTACAGGAATAACAAAATAACCGTGAATCTTACCGACAACAAAGCTATTGTATAACTTTAGGTATTATCTGTTTTTTATTTATAGTATATATCAACTTAAGTCGACGACGCAGGGTGTACGGTAAAATTCGAAAGAATTTACGTTTACACCCTTGTATCGTAAATTTTTTTCTGTGTAAATTAATAAATAATAATCTCTGTAATTATTTTCTACTCAAATCGAAAAAAATTGTCAATCAATCGCTAACTCTCTCTCTCTCTCTCTCTCTCTCTCTCTCTCTCTCTGTTAACCACCTCCATAGTGTATTCATCTCATACTTTTACAAATTAACCAGAATATATAGTTTCCTTTTTACCGCGTGTGAGCTCACAATTAATTTTTTATTATATTTTATACAATATGAACATTAACTATCGTATCCTTCAATATGTACAGTTTTTTACCAGTCAACCTGTATATTAGTTTTCTGAGCTTCTTCTCCATATAAACTTTAACTGTGCCAAACACACTTAGTCCACGCAATCTTCGTAAAAACGGGTCCAAAGTTTTCGCTTCACGTACCTACTAATGTATAGATGTCTTAAAATTAATGTACTCTATTTTCCAGTACCTGGAAAAGAGATTAGACTGTTCAGCCTACTTCATGACGTCATCAATTAAAGAGTAATCAAATTATTAAAAAACTAGTAAATATTTTGTAAATCTATTCAAACAGGTATGTATTCAAGATAAAATATATTATGTAAAACAGATTACAAAAACTTACTTTACATACTGAATTGTATTAACTTTAGCAGTCTCGCACGAAAATGCTTGTGCTTTGCAATCTCTATGTATACATACATTTTTAAGATTTAAATTCTGTATAGGTGTTAAATAAATAAATAATTATTATAATAAATCGTTCTTTAATCCAGAATTATTTTGATAATTGATACGTATTTTTTTAAATTAATTATATATTATTTTAAAAGTTACAAAATTTAAAAAATAATCACGTTACTCCAAACGTGCAAGTATCAGTCATTTTCTTTTGACCTCACAATGTCACAAATAATTCCACGGTAGCACACGGACGACGGCTATATCTTATAGAGTTAGTTATATAACAATATTTAATTTATTAAAAATTAATATACCTTGAGCAGAATTAATGTAGTAACGTCACATGCAAACGCATAGTTCAGCTACTGAGTTCCAAATTTATTTTCAATTTATTATAATAAACTTTTCAATTACTTATATTATATAACCTTTCGATTTATAAACCTAAATGTGCCGATATAAAATTATGTATGTATTGTGATTAAAAATGTCAAAATAATTTGTTTCAACTGTAATTACTTGTCATTATTGCCGATATTAGGTACACTCCTGTCGACAAATTAGTAAAAATTACAATATATTTACCACTTTTTAGTTTAAGTTATTAACTAGTATTGTTAATTACTACTGAAGTCAAAACTTTAAGTAAAGTTACTATATATATTAATATAAATTTTTAGCTTTATTATTGTAAGTAGTTGTATTTTGAATTATCCTACGACAACTATGTGTTTTCCACATAATTATTTTAGACTATTTAAAGACCCGATGTATTCAATTATGTCTTGTTGTTCTTGTTGATTATTTTTGGTCGTAGATATTTTGGTTAGCGCAATATATAGGTATTTTTATTATACAGAATAATTCAACAACAGCTAGAAGTTTCATGTTAAACGCCTCCCTGTATTGGAGAATACAAGATTTGCAAAATTGCCAAATGTAGCGATGTTACTACTATCTACTGCTTACAAAATGTGGTAAATCATCACGAGACACAAACATGACAAAATTGTTATTTCAACTTTTATACTTACTAGTGAGATAATTGAATAGTTAATCGATGAAATAAATCTTCTTACAGGTAGTAAGTTTAACGTTTATACGAAAAAAATATAAATTTCAGTACTCCTATTGAAACACAATTAGGTAGTTTTAGCAACAAAAACAAAAAAGCAATATTCTAGCTATAAATACAAAATGTCTATGTATATGTTGGAACCTGCGTGGAAACATATATGTATCAGTATATTATGAGCTTACAATAGTTTCCCTTATTTCGAGAAAAGGTAATGTGAAGGCTTTTAATTTATATATCAATTTAGATTATTAAATTTCTATAGTCTACATACGTCAGTCATAAGTAACACATTTAATAGAATCTCACATTGTTTTTTAAAAGGTAAATGCTTATTTACACTATTGCTAAGTTTTGTTTTATTTATTTAAATCTATATGTAATTATTTTTACTTTAAGTTATAATCGTAGTATGTCTACTTTTAGTAATAACAGTATAACAGTTTGTATCAAAAACCCTGTTCGATCGTCGAAGGTAATGTATTTGTGAATATAGATAGATAAATTTTCCCCCATTAAAATAATTAACTTTAAATGATACTTCAAATAATACTATGGCAACACAAAATAGATGGCGGGCAGCTACATCAAAGAGGCGTCTTTTTGGTATCGTAGTCGCCTGGTATCTACTCGCATCGCGTATGGGGTCGGACAGAGTTTTTGTTATTCACAGTATATTTTAATGTTATGTAAGATATATGGTAAGAGCCTTCATATATGCAGTAGCTTAAGTATTAAATGACATCAATCGTAAGTGTGTAAATAGCGAAATGTTGAAAAGAAGATAAAGTCTACATTTCCTGATTCATCTAAAACTTGCCAAGATGCCGCATACACTTTTGCACTGCTAGTTAGTAGAATTTAAGCTGGACGCAATTTTGAATCTAGTTATTTTTGAACGAAGACCTAATTAGTAATCACGACTTTTACGAGACAAATATAGCAGCATGGCGGTTGATTTATGTTTCAAGGAGGGAATCTGATCCACTCGGAATAATTGTTTGCAAAAGTTAGCATCTTTAAGCAAGTAGTACGGCTCAGAAGTACGGCTTAGTCGCAATTAATTGCGACTAAGCCGTACTTCTGAGCTGTCGTGTACTGTGTACATTGCCAACCTACACTAGGCTAATATATAATATTTGATTTCTTGCACCAAATTAATTCTGTCAATATTCTGAGGTGCTGGGAAAAGGAAAACAGTATTCCAGTTGGCTAATTCAAAATTGGTATTTTGTCGCGTGTATTTACAGCTTACAGGATTGGTCGGTACTAATTCTTTCTGATTATTATATGATCTATTAGTTTGATGTGTTGACAGAAGAATTGGTCTGTTATTCGGTCTTTAGCCTGTTACTTGATGACTGTAGTGTATATTATTCCTTTGGTTTTGGTCAATCCTCTATTTTTATCGGCAATAGGAACAATTAAAATGCAAAGTATTTTTGTGTTGAGTTGTTAAGTGCTTTTTGGAATCGAGTATACTATGTAAATACTGTATTATAACTTAAAATTAAAAGCTTTCACTTCAGTATTCTATCGAAATTTATCTTTACCTATAGGTAATAAATGTAAATATTTTATTACATATTTTAATTTCGAAATTCGAACCCTATTTTTATATTAGTTGACCCGCGCAGTGCGCAGCTTAACCCACGATTAGATTAGCATGTCGTCGATATAGTTTTTCGTACAAACGTTTATCCCCCATTTCAGCCTCTTAGTTAATTAAAAAAAAAAAGTTAAATCCCTGATCTTTAACTAAATCCATTCCAAATTTCATCTCAATTTGTTCAGGCTTTAGCCGTAAAAACTTAACAGACAGACCTTCGCATTCATAATATTAGTATGGATTAAGAGAAGGCACTGGCCATACAACTTTAAAATAATTTCCAGACTAATATCCTGATTGATTACAAAATCTAATCAGGTCTCCAACTTAAAAATTTGTGTCAAATACCGTGTAAATTTGATCAAAACTGGTTGATTCGTTCGGGATTGATCAAAGACAAAAAGTTTTTGCCACTATCTCGCCATTTTTTAATCAATCGATTTTGTAGCTAGGAAATTTTAGAGCACAAAAATTGCGTTGTGTGTTTGTATGCCATTCGAAAGATAAATTGATCATCTTTTTGAAAATATACCTACAGCCTTTCAAAACTTAACTAATATGATTTTTTTACTCTGAACTCAAAAATCAATACTTAAATAGTGTTTATGGTCTTTTGAGCTTAAAATACCACAATTTAGCGGGAAATTTCAGGGATGGCTTGCAAGATCAAACGGTTAAAAGATTTTTTTATATGAAAACAACTCATTTTTCCGGGATAAAAAGTAACCTATGTGTTATTCTGGGTCTTCAGTTACCTTCATACCAAATTTCATCGTAATCGCTTCAGTAGTATTTGCGTGAAAGAGTAACAAACATCCATACATACATACTCACAAACTTTCGCATTTATAATATTAGTAGGATTGGATAGCACGCAAGCAGATAAACGTTGGAACTCCATACTTGCTCGTAACCCCGAATACGAGAGTGATAAGCATGGCCAACTTTGAGAATTATGCTATTTACAACATCTACATTTTTAACAGGTATGAGGTGTTGTTACGAAACGCTAGCAAACTCCAAGCTGCTACTGAGATTTTCTTAGATAGGTACGTAATACGTAGTACTAGTCTAGAGTGTTATATGGAGGACTGACATATATTAGTGAATAGTGGTATTTAACAGCGCTTGTAGGGCTAATTAAACAGTTTACTGGGTACACATTTAAAAGCGCTTTTACCGCTTTCTTTCTAAAAATTCTTATGCGATGGTGGTGGTGCGATCGCCGACCACTTTGGGATGCTTTTTGATGGACACTTGAGTAGACAAATATATCCACAGAGGTGGTCCTCATTACCTCCATGAAGCAGAACATCTTTTCCAACCTAAGACAATAGGAGGTTTTACGCAAAACTCTGGGCAGAGGGCGTTATCAGCACATAACGTTAACAAACCGCGATCATTTTGTAAATAAATCTTTGTACCTAGTTAATGTGAAGACTATAATATAATCACTACGTTTCAAGCACAGACTAGTAAAGAAAACTAAATGGTTTTAAATATAATATGGCATCCTACAGCCTATTAAAAGTGTATCATTTAAAAAAAACTGCTTCGAGAACGTGATGCGAGCTTGAATGGGGAAAAGGATTTGGTAAAAAGGAATGGCAAGAACTGTTTATTGTTTCCGCTAGTGCTGCACTCTGCCATGAAAAAAAATGCAGTATTATCTCCCATTAATTACTCGTAAGATACTCAGACTTGTCAGAGTAAACTAATTTTCATTCACTTTTTTTGTTTAGTCCTGGGTCACGCTTTCTATCTTAACCAAAGAGTATACAATCACTACGTTTTATCTTAACTATCAAAATCTATAGAAGAAGTGTCAGAGTTATACGGTGGCGCCTTGCTTTACAAAGTAAATTGTAAACATTGTTACAAAGTAAATCAAGTGGCGGCATTCGAATATTTCTTAAGTATCTTAAGTGTGCTGGCAAAATCTTAGCTCAGAATTCTAATAAACTAACTTAGATATCTTAGGTTAACAGCTGTTATGAACACACCTAATGTCAGTACTCAGTTGTCACTACTAGTACACATATATATCTAAATCTGTGGTTGTCACTTGCCAATAATTGTCATGTCGGAATCTGATGTGAGACGTCACTCATACGTCACTGTCATCACTCAGGATATTTTATTTTGTAATTTCTAATTTGTATCATAATTACCAAAGAGAATACAATCATATGAAAAAACTGTAAAGTTTTTAATTTTTGTTGTGAGATATTGAATAATGAATATCTTTGTTTCCACGGTTCGCGTTGTTTTTATAAAATCAGTTATTCAGTGTTAAAATCTCATTTTATATTATAAAGACTTCTATACTAATATGACTTATAAATAAGAACCTTTCACTTTACAACTATGGTGATATTTAAGGATTAAAGGAAGTTTAGAGTCTAAACTTTAGACTAAAATAAAAATGAGTGCATCAGGGCGAAGTCCATCTTTAGATTCGTCACTCATGTCTGCTAATGCTGAAATCTATGGAGAGTTGGAAATCGTGAATGCCAGAAATTATGCGAAAAATATATTGAAGTCACGAATTTTTTTAGGACGTTATGTAGAACGTCGCCTTATTAATCAGCGCATTGGGTACCGAGACATCGTCATAGTAAGTGATGCAGAGGTTGAATTAAAAAGAGATTTATTAAATGTTCAAATTAAACTTCGCTCTACATATCCTCAAGATTTCTGGATAGGTATTTCTGACTCAGATTTTATGGAATACTCATCAAATATTTGCCTTGCAACTGAGATTGATAACCAGCCGCTAGGTCCATTTTGGTTTCAAATAAAAAGTGTTAAATTTCGAGAATTAGAAATTATTATTGTGTTAAAATGTTTAAGGCATATTTCAGATGCTTATTTAGAAGTAGAACCAATATTGACTGGGAAAACTAACAAAATTTCAACTCTTGCTAGCAAATCCACTACAGACCAAACATTAAACGAATCAGCTAATGATATTTTAGAAACTTTGAAAAATGCATTGACTGTAAACAATGTAAAAGAATTTCTAACATTTATTTTTGCATTTGTGATTGCCATATTCACAGGAAGTACTTCCTTTGTGAACTTCTTAGGAAATTTTATCTTGGCATTACTGAGAGAATTGTCTATTCTTATAAAAAACTCGACTCCAATGTTTCTGGGAGTTTTAGACTTTTTGAGCAAAATTGTTGGTGGGTTTTATATATTACTAGCTATGTTTTTTAAGCCTAACAATTCTTTGAGACCTGCTAATAAACGAACAGTAGCCTACTATGCTCAACCCCAAAATCAGTTTGATTATAGAAATTTTGACTGATATTTTGTAAACATTTTTTTTAAAGTTGTGTCTGAACTCCCTCTTAGATCTCAGATTTAGCATCAGGTTGTTATTACCAAAAATTATTAGATACTGAAATTCTGATTACATATTAAATTATTTTATAGTGGGTATTATTTAAATCAGTATATACTTATGAGTTGTAAAATGTATACTAAACAAAGGATGTTACCTAATGCTTAGGTTATTGCACTAGGTGACAATGTTATTATGTAGACTATAATCATAGAAATTCACATTTTCATGCCATAACATATTAAAATAATCTAGATATAGATATGTCACGATGATGTGAATTTTCTTATTCTATATTGGCTCTCAGAGTCGAGATTGTTTATTGGCAGCTTTTAAAAAAACTGGTCATATCCTGCATATTAGGGTGGTGCAAAAAAACTATTTTTTTTTGAGTCTCGTATGAAAAAATGTTAGTTTTTGATGTTTTAAGAGCCCTTTCCAAAGGACAGCTCAAAAAAAAATTTAAGAGGTTGCTCCAAATTTTTTTTAAATTTCAAAATTCGTCGAAAATCGATTTTTTTAAATTTATTTTTTTCTCGTTACGGTGTAATTTTAAAGACCAAAAAAAAAATAAGTTTCTGAAAGTTTTAGTTAAAAATTTTAATTTTGAAAGGTCGCTCATATTTTTTTTTAATTTTTTAGTAAATGACTAGATTTTTTCGAGCTACCTTTTAATATTAAAATTCCAGCCATTTTTTCCTTTATTTAGTACAATAATCTATAAAAATACACCACGAGATGAACTAAAAATCAAGGATAACAAAAAAAACACATTTTTTTATTTTTTATAATTTTATTTAATCAACTTTGAATTTCGACGATTTCTGAAATTTTTTTGAAGAAGGTTTTTTTGCGCCACCCTTCTAAACATGGAAAGTGAATGTCACGCAAAATAAAACTGATAATTTTTAATATAAAAAAAGAAGTCACTGGAAACAGCTAGGTTTTAATATAAACCCTCTTGCTTTGATGACGCTTTGATTCTAATGGAGGTTATACGTTAATTAGTTAAGTCAGGTTACTTTAATTAGTGACCAGCTGGTAGTATATGCCCTAACTTGACACATTCGCTATTTTTAACCCTCAAATATAGTTCCCGCGGGATTCACAAAAAAAACAACCCTATAGCGGGCGGCGTAGCCGGTGGCCAGAATTTTATAGCTCTTGTTAAACTAAAATCTTCTTACACAAGTGATTAAACTAGTTTTAGGTCTGGAAGAGGATGTACGGTTAAAGTTTTTTCACTCCGCAACATCGTAGAAAAGCATCTGGCTGTAGGCCAGAAAGTTTTCTACGGTTTTCGCGGTCGAGGTGAGATCGCTGTGAAAAATATTTGGCGTAACACTCATGGACCGGGTTCGTTATATTGAAGTGAGAGAGAGGTTAGGCCTGACAGAAAGTGTCGATGTAAAAATGAGAAAAGGCATGCTCCGTTGATCCGGACATGTAGAAAGGATAGTAGATGAAAGGTTAACAAAACAGATATACAATGCGAATGTGGAAGGATGTAGAATGTGGAAGTCTCTGGTACGGGAAGACCAAGACCGACATACCATGATCAGATTGATCTGGTACTGTACAAAGATGGTGTCAAGAGTCTTCGCTACCGGCGTGTCTGTATCAAGAGATTAATGAATGTGAAGGAAGCAAGGATCGTGAGATATGGCACTTGATTCACTCTGCCTACTCCGCAAGAAATCTGGCGTGAAGATGAAGTGAAGATTGTTGTTATAAAACTAATTCGATATTATACTTTCATATCTTTTCGTTTGTACTGACATCAACATCAATTCCGAATAATTTATTCGTATACAAATGATTCCATCACAATGTAATCCCAGCAAGAGCGCTGCGGTGTCGCGTGCGCCCAGTCGATCACGGCACTTTACATCCTACATAGTTAGCATTACGTCTCTTGTTTACTTTTTACTCGAATACTGCTACAAAACCGGACTCTTTAATGATTTTTACCTTATTTATCAAACTGCTTATTATAGCTGGGAAAGGGTTAACTGTAGTTTTTGTGATCAAAGATTGTGATGTCTCAGTCGTATCAATTACACTTAATTTATGGTCAATCGACCAGATTACCAGTTTTACACTATGATAAAATGAGGACCTTAGGACTTAAGGATTAGTTAGCGTCCTTTCCAGTTCTCGTTTGATCTTATGGATAGAAAGAAAGAAAAACTAATGATTGATCATATTAAGAAACTAATGGCGGATCTAAACTAATGTACTGTGGAAGGAATTCTGCTAACAGATATTACGTAACTTATTTTCTTTCACATGCTTGTTATTTTAATTAAGTGTTTATTTTCTTTCCACAGATCTCAGTATATATTTATGACTGAAGAATTCAAAACTTTGCCAGCGTCGTGGTTAGATTGTTAAACTTTTATTAAAAACTTTGACAGAGGAATTTTAATAGTTGATGGGTTAAAATTCTCTGTCAATCTTTAATTCTCTTCAAATTTTCGAACATCTTGATTATCTTAATCGATTTTTGACATCCTCTGGCGTTTATAATCATTTATTTGGTACTATAACTACATCGGGGATGTTTTACATAAATAAAAAAATTACATCGACGGTTTTGATTTGCAAACATAAGACGGCAAGGGTAGACGAAACATTATTTTTTTATTTTAACATTAAAATCCAGAGATTTTATTACATTAAATGCAAATTTTTAAGGCATACTTTATTAATTTGTTTTTGTATGTGTTGTTTAACAAGACTTGTAGTTTTGTCTGTATATTCTGTTGTGTTTAAATTCACTGATGTTTATGCAAATTCTTGACTTGACTTGACTTTTGTTTTTTTATTGTCTCGTGGTGCGCTTAAGCATTATCACTAAATCAGAATTTTATAATCTTTTATGCCACTTGCATAGTAAACATTCATGAATAATATTAAAAATTGAAGGCACAGCAAGTACTACGTATAGTATTTCTATTTCTTAACTGGGAAATATATTTTTGTATGATTTTGGTTAATTTGGTGTAATCGATTTTGAAGTTTACTTTCTTTAGTTTAAAGTACTCCAATAATCTTACGATTTTATTAATAAGGAGTTAGTTCGTGTGCGTAAGTCAGAGCTCATTCTGTCTCGTTCTTTAGCACGTATTAATACGTCGTTGTCGACGCGATAGATGCTTATAAATAGCACCGTTAATGTTCAACTTTCAAGTAATTCAAATATGAAATAACAAGCATTCAAAAAGGTTATCGCAAAAGTCAACAAACTTGACCCTCAACACATTAAACACCGCACCTTATAAGTTAAGTTCCAACGAGGCAGTAATGTCCGTCGTCTTATCCAATAGCTTCACACGTCAATGGGCAGGGACAGGTTAAATCTAAAATGTTTCGTCTTGTCGCATGCCTGCTGTCATCACCGAACACCTAACGGGGTTCGCTTTGCGCGAGCGCCGACCAGATCCTATCTCTTAGATCTCATTAGCTAATGGCGGGCAATGGCCAATTACACTGACTGACGTGTCCGGGGCAAATTGTGTACTGACACCATGTAGTTGAACCTTCGGGCTTACAATTTTAATATCCACATTCAATTTTGTACTAAATATCAATAGGATATGGTCGAGAATCCCATGTAGATAGTCTTTTATCGACACATGTACTAGTTCAATTATATCTTTACATCAAGAATGCGAAAGGTTTTGCTATAAATTTATGAATATTGCCCACGTTTTCATTATACCTAAAGGATAGGTTTTTGCTATGCTTCCTTTATGAAGTAAAGAAATATTTTTATCTCATGGGACAGCAAAGAAGGTAATAGCTGTTTTGATGGAAGGAGACAACCAACGTCCATAGGCGCCAAAGATTTTAATTTTTTTTACGAACTATAATGGGTTTCTATGCGTGAAGCTACGAGTATAACGTTGACATTACATTAATTGAACGCAGTTGTGTCTTCAGGTGATTATTGTCTCTCACTATCAGGATTGTCTGCTTGTTTGCTATCCTATACTATAGAAAAATATTTCAGGTGGAACAGTCAAGGAACAAGATAAGTGCTGACTTTTTGGCAGATAATAACTCAAAATTAGTATGAATTAGTGGATTTAATTAAATAGCTATCGTCGGTCAGTCAAAATTCAACCGTAATTCTATTCATGTTAAAGCACAAATATCTATTAGACAAATTATAGGATAAACAAACTATGACTCAGTTTGATCATACACTGAACTGTAAGATCTCTTTTAAGTTTGACCACAGACTTTTAAAACAAAAGATGTGTGTCAAACGAAGCGCCATTCACATAATAGTGTGTGCAAAGTTTTTTTTATTAATTTAATTTATTTATAATGTAAATTATATATACTATATTAACTCTGCACTTCATCATATAAAGTTTTATGCTTCACGTATAAATAAATAATTAATAAAATTATAAATATGAATTCCCTTGAATTTACCTTTTTTCGACTTAAATCTAGAATCTGAGTTCACGCAATATGTATTTTAAATAATACCTCAGCATGAAAGCCCGGTTGTCTCTTTAGAGCGAAGGCAGAATATGCTTTTCTCACTTTTATTACTCCATTTAGCATATTTTTCAGCATTTCTGAAGTCCTTAAGTAATCCGAAGCCCTAAACTAAGGCATCTACATAAATATTGTTTTACGACCTCAAACAAGGGTTTATTGAGCCGTATTTATTGTATTCAGGATTTTCACTGATGTAGCTTGGCATTTATCATAAAACATAACAGTACCGTCCTAGGGCTTTCCTACAGTTTATCAGCTAGATGTGGGCGTCATAAAAGCGCTCACACCATTCCATCATAGCAAATCTATATATATATATATATATATATATATATATATATACATCTAGTAAGCTGTCATGTCAACCAGAATATTTAACAGAAAGGCCTACGTAACTATTTTACCTAATAATTGTCTACTTTAATAGTTTTTCTAACTCATATCATTCATAAATATTTGCTACCTTAATACAAGGATGTCATTATACTCAAGTACTGGCTTCAAAAAATGTCAAGTTGGAAAACAAAATATGTTGTTAATTACAAATCTTCTAATTGATATCCTACAACTGTTTCTAGTTTGTTTTTTTTTCAATTTAAATCGTGCTCGCGGACTGTAATGGCAACGATTTATCGATGGTAGTCCCCCCACTGAACAACGATGGCTGCCTTCGTACCAATGTTTTCTGAACATGTCAAGAGGACTACATTCCACCGGCCCTTTTTTATCGGTCGACTGTGCTTAGACGTCCAAGCACAGTCGACGCCAGGCAGGCTGAATTAATGTAAGAGCATTTTGAAGAATAGCCGACTACAAGTACGAGGCGAGCCGAAACAAGATTCGGTATAAACCATGTTGCAGTTTTCTTCATGACGACAACCGTCACCCTTGTCACTATCGCCGTACACAGGAGCTGATACCCTCCGATTTTGCACCCAGGAGGAACTTCTACTACCTCGGGTTAGGTTAAGTCTTTTGAAATTTTTGTCGTTAGATAGAAATGTAGGTACATTATGCGTCGTTTACTCTTTAATTTTACTGAAATAGGGTTTGCAGATCAGTGAAAATAATATTTTTTTTATTTTTTAGGGGTATATTATACAGCGTCACTACGGTTCTTAAATATTGTGAATTGACTCGTTATAAGGTCCCATTTAACCTCCTTTCGGCTTTACGAGTAGTTTTGTAACACTTTGAATAAGCTCGAATGAGGCATTTGTAACTTCAACTACTAACGTAGCGGGAAGTTAAAAAACTTTGCACACGGAATTAACATTACAAAAAATAAGCTCGAATGAGGCATTTGTAACTTAAACTACTAACGTAGCGAGAGGTTAAAAAACTTTGCACACCGAATTGACATTACAAGAAATAAGCTCGAATGAGGCATTTGTAACTTTAACTACTAACGTATCGGGAAGTTAAAAAACTTTGCACACCGAATAGACATTACAAGAAATAAGCTTGAATGAGGCATTTGTAACTTTAACTACTAACGTAGCGAGAAGTTAAAAAACTTTGCACACCGAATTGACATTACAAGAAATAAGCTCGAATGAGGCATTTGTAACGTTAACTACTAACGTATCGGGAAGTTAAAAAACTTTGTACACCGAATTGACATTACAAGAAATAAGCTTGAATGAGGCATTTGTAACTTTGGGGTGCTGTGTCAGGTAACCTCCTCGTGGTGCACTCTGGGCAACGGCCCGTAATTACTTTGGTAATATGCTGACCGTTGGCGAATAACCTGACGAGGCGTTCCTCCTCCTCTCTGACAATCAGAGAGAATTGTAGAGGAATTAGCGCGGGCAATGCTGGCACTAACCATGTCGGTCTGCTCGTGACATCGTAACCCAGGGGAGGTGTCGTGGTCACGTCTCGCGGCCAATGATCCTGGACCGAGGGCCTTGCCTTAATTGGCCGGGCTGCGAGGAAGACAACCTCTATAAAAAATTACCCCGAACCCTAAGTGGAGACACACCGCGAGGGGGTTTGCAGACTGGCATAAAGCTGGAATGTATGGCTGACGGGTATATCAGTCGTTAGTGCGGACCCCGCCAGGGTACCGGCCGACCCCCGTGGCGGGTTACGTTTAGGCGCCTTTACAGGCAGTTTTTAATAATATTTATTACTCGTGGGAACAAAAATGAATTGTAATAAACCTAAAACAAACAAGAGAAGTCGAGAAGAAGAAGAAGAGTCAGATGCATCAGACGTGAGTGCGATGTCTGGGACATCGGCTATACAAGATGGGACACAAATTGCTGAAAACAGTCGCAAGAGGCTCTCCATACGACAATCGGAGTCAAGCGATGAAAGTGAAGTGGGAACTTTATTCAAAAAGCCTCAAGCAGCAAAGAGAGGAAGAGGGAAAGGACGCCCACTTAAAACGGACAGGGTCACCGAAGCAGCTCAAGCGAAGGAGGCATTCATGAAAACGACAAAAGGAGATACCCATCAATTGGCGGAAGAAGATATCCTCAAAATGGCTAAGGCACTGGATGTCACAACAGTCGGAGACAACCAGACTACAGACCAGCTGGCAGAGCACGCTCAGAACGGGGTCAATTTAATTCTAAGCGTAGCGAAGAAATCGGGGCGTCTAAAGGGAACTATGATAAGCTCGCTTAAGAAAGCGGCTTCCGCTATACAGGAATCAGTTGAGGCCCTCCGTATCCGAACTGAAAACGAAGAGGTGAAGATTTTACGAGCAGCGAACGCCCGCCTAGAAAAGGAAATTTCTTTAATGCGTGCAGAAATAGGGCAAATAAAAGCTGCTGTGGATTCACGTAGGCCTGAAGACGAGCTTGGAGTTACTCAGAAACAACAGGAAGCAGAAGACAAAAAATGGCGAAATTTCATTGTTGAGGTAGGTAATATGATGGATGCAAAACTAGCGAGCATCAACGATCGCCTCTTACCAGAGAAAAGGATAAGACCCCCTTTACGTGGGGACATCCAGGTGGCTCAGGGAAATGTCACACCAACACCTGTTAAGAATACTGCAATTTCATCGAATCTGCCAGTACCAAGACAAAATAAATCCGTGAAATCTACCAATAAGGCGGAAACAACGCAGCTGGCCAAGGGAAATCTACAAACATCAACTCAGCATTCGGCAGATGATGGCAGCAATGAGGGTTGGCAAGTTGCAAACGATAAAAAGAGGAAGCCCAAGCAATTAAAAACTCGGCTAGATACACCTCTGCAGAAAAGTAAGGCATTAGCGGCATCACGCGTTCAAAAGCTTCGCAGTCCCCGCTCATCGGCTGTGACTATCACCTTGCAACCCGGAGCCGTAGAACGAGGCTTATCCTACGCATCTATTCTAAAAGATGCCAAGGAGAAGCTGCCAATGGAGGTACTTGGTATATCTGCTGTTCGCATACGGAAAACTGTAACCGGTGCTCGTATACTAGAGATACCAGGGGCAGCAAGCCAAGAGAAAGCAGACTCTCTCGCAGCTGAACTCAAGAAGGCGTTAAATCCAGAGGATGTCAAGGTTGTCAGGCCCATGAAATGTGCCGAACTACGGATTTCTGAGTTGGATGACTCTATCACCAACACGGAGGTTGCTGCAGCCGTCGCCAAAGTTGGTGGTTGCCAAGAGCAGGATATAAAGACTGGGGAAATCAGGTTTAGTCCCTCCGGGACCGGTTCTCTATGGCTGCGTTGTCCAGTTGTAGCGGCGAAAAAGGTCGCTGCAACACGCTTATTGGTTGGTTGGGTATCGGCTCGAGTTACTCTGCTAGAGCCGCGACCTACTAGATGCTTTCGTTGCCTAGAGCGGGGTCATGTCCAGGCATGCTGTGCATCTGCGATTGATAGAAGTGGATTATGTTATCGATGTGGCAAAGAAGGGCATATAGCGCGAAACTGCGCGGAACCACCCAGCTGTACCCTATGCTTGGCAGCAGGTCACCCGTCCAATCATAGCATCGGCAGTAAAGCCTGTAATGAGCTGTCTGGTAAGGCCAAAAAAGCTAACCCTCCTCATAAAGTGATTTCCGCAAGTGCAAAACCGCCAGATTCATCGGCGGATGTGATGGACACTGCAGACTGCCATGATTAGTATGGCACACCATGTACTTCAAGCGAACATCAACCACTGCGCAGCTGCTCAGGATCTTTTGATCCAGAGCGTTGCGCAGTGGTCCATAGAAATAGCTGTAGTGTCTGAACCTTACTTTGTTCCATCGTCCGATAACTGGGCACGAGACGTCGACGGATTAGTCGCCATATTAGGGAATGAATCCGCTGGCTGCCCAGCGTTAATTCACCTCAGGAGCACAAATGGCTTCGTAGCAGTTAAGTGGCGTGATGTTGTTGTCGTGGGCGTGTACTTTTCACCCAACAAATGCCTCGCTGATTTTGAGGTATTCATAGGCGAAATAGGAATCTTCATAGAGCAGCAAAGGCCTAGCCCCGTGCTGGTCTTAGGCGACTTCAACGCCAAGTCATCAGCGTGGGGTTCCCTTGTAACAGACGCGCGCGGTGAAGAACTGGAGGAGTGGGCGACATCAACCGGGCTAATTGTTCTGAATCGCGGCTCAGTGCATACGTGTGTGCGCCGATGGGGTGGTTCCATAGTGGACATAACATTTGCATGCCCCATTGTTGCCCAACGGGTCAGCAACTGGAAAGTACTCGAGGAGGTGGAGACTCTCTCAGATCATCGATATATCAGGTTCGACGTCTCTGCCTCTACCACTGCAGCCCAAACCCATGGTCATACGGATGCTGAGCGAGTTACATGGCCCAAATGGGCAGTCGCGCGTCTTGACCAAGACCTTGCGACTGAGAGCTCTATCGTGCAAGCTTGGACCAGTCCTTCTACTGATCCCATTGACGTAGACGAGGAGACAGCTTCATTCATTCGGTCTATGACTGAGATATGTGATTCAGCCATGCCGCGAAGTGGTAACCGCCCTCCAAAACGTCAAGTTTACTGGTGGTCTGAGACCATAGCTCAAATGAGAAGAGCTTGCATTGCATCTCGACGAACTTATACAAGGCATCGCAGGAGACGGCACAGAAATCCCGATCTTGACGAGGAGCTGTACGATATGTATAAAGCCTCAAAAAGGGAACTGAAAATTGCCATCGCCTGTGCTAAGGAGGATGCACGGAAGGAGCTGCTGGCATCATTAAGCCGCAATCCCTGGGGTAGACCCTATAAAACTGTCAGGAGCAAAATCAGATATTGGACTACGCCCGTGGCCCAGTCCATCGCGCCTTCGATGCTCCTGAGAGTTGTATCAAGCCTCTTTCCAACCAGAGATAGATATGTTTCACCATTGATGACTCAAGAACCACCTGCTGCCAGTGATCTTGGAGAGGAAGACGCGCCAAGTGTATCGATGGTTGAACTGAAAGCAGCGCTCCAGCGGCTGAAAGCTAAGAGAACTGCACCTGGGCCCGATGGGGTACCGGGCCGCGTTCTGGTTCTGGCAATGGAAGCAATGGCACCGCGCTTTTTACGACTACTCAGTACGTGCTTGAGCCAAGGCAGGTTTCCTTCTCTATGGAAGATTGGTAAGCTTGTTTTACTCAAGAAAGAAGGTCGCCCAACCGATTCACCGTCTGCATACCGCCCGATCGTGCTGCTAGATGAAGCTGGAAAACTTTTCGAGCGTATCATCGCCGACCGCCTTAACAAGCATCTTGCAAGAGTAGGTCCAGCTCTATCTGAGGACCAGTTCGGGTTCCGCGCAGGAAGATCGACAATCGATGCTGTTCTCCGGGTCAAGAACTTCACACAAGAAGCGGTATCTCAGGGCAAAAAGGCGATTGCAGTGTCGTTAGACATTGCAAACGCTTTTAACAGCCTGCCCTGGGAATGCATTAGGGAGGCACTCATTTATCACCGGGTGCCTGTATACCTCCGCAATGTAGTGGAATCGTATCTATGCCATCGCGATATCATCGTTCACGATCGAGACGGCATCCCGATAAGACATCAAATGTCGTGCGGTGTTCCACAGGGTTCGGTCCTTGGACCTCTACTGTGGAACATCGGATACGATTGGGTCTTACGCGGGCAATTGCCTAGTGAGGTGCGATGCGTTTGCTATGCCGATGATACGCTTGTCATGGCGCGTGGAGACTCGCTTGAGGAGTGTAAACATCAGGCCATTGCCGGCGTGGCCACCGTCATTGGCCGCATAAGGCGTCTGGGATTGGAGGTAGCACTAAATAAGTGCGAGGCAATTTGCTTCCTCGGTTCACGAGCAGCGCAACCCTCCAATTTGTCGCTAAGTATTGGTGGCACTGAAATTGCGGTCAAACCGACCATTGGGTATCTTGGACTGACCCTTGATGCCAAATGGAACTTTCGCGCACATTTCCAGGGAATCGTGCCTCGTTTACTGAACACGGCTGCGGCACTAGGGCGTTTAATGCCAAACTGTGGAGGACCGAACTCAGCTAGTCGACAATTGTACTCTGGTGTTGTACGATCGATGGCAGTATATGGAGCTCCTGTGTGGAATGATGCTCTTACTGCCCCGAATAGAGCGTTGCTGCGGAAACCCCAGCGCGCCATGGCAGTGAGAGCAATTCGTGGATACCGCACGGTGTCTTACGAGGCGGCCACAGTATTGGCGAGTCAACTGCCATGGGACCTAGAAGCTAGAATAGTTGCTTCCGTGTACGAATGGTGCTCTCAAAGGCGAAATAGAGGGGAGTGGCCCCCATTCGACGCCATACAACGAATAAGGCAGCATATTCGAAAGCTGGCAGTTGAAGAATGGATGCACAGACTAGAGCAACCCAGTGCTGGTAAATGGACAATCCAGGGTATACGACCGAACCTAAATCTGTGGATCCAAAGGCGGCATGGATCTATGACATTCCGTCTGACACAGGTGCTCTCCGGCCATGGCTGCTTCGGAAAGTACCTGTGCCAGATAGCTAGACGGGAGCCAGAAAGCCTCTGTCACCA
>DWBA01000002.1:0-28109 GCA_018236825.1 Apodemia zela | reverse complement strand
TATATTCTGACAGTCATCATTCACAACTGGTTGCCGTCCACCCACACACATGTTTTGCAATCTCAATATGGGGATTGCATAGCATGCAGCAGAGGCCCATCTATCCCTTAACTGGGTAAAATGTCCCAAAGTTACCCTCACACAACTCTGTCAAGCGCTTTCTCCAAAGCCACAAAACTGCAGAAAATTTAATGGAGATCCTTTTCTGAGATGTTGCGGGCTGAAAAAACCTTATCCATACATCGTCTTTTTGACCTAAAAGCTCCTTGTGCCTCCCACAACATTCCTTTGGACTTCCTTGCATTCTCCTTTCAATGATTTTTCCATACACTTTCGATACTAATCTGATCTTCTCCATGTAAACACGTGTGTATCCTTGTTCGGGCCAGCTACAAAAAGATTTCTTTCCACGCATAAATTCACAATGTGCTTACCAGCGTTATTAACTATTTGTCATCATACGGACCAAGTACGGCATCGAAACCAGGCAGCTTAGTCCCAACCTATCCATTCAAATCACGACACAGAATTAATTTTTCGCTGTCATCAACCATATCCGTCCCTTACAGAATCCTAAAACTTTTCCGGGTCACAGGGTGTCGACGAGCTTCCTTGTGCATATAATGCGACTAAAAAGACTCGTGATTCCCAATTTGATACGGATCCCGGATCAACAATAATAATCTTTCACACCTGGGCCTAAGCGTGACGACAGAAAAATACCCACTCCGGCGTCAGGATGATTGCTCTGGGGCACACCAGAACAAAGAGTCATCATGCTATCGGGGAGATCAGTGGTTTCGCCACCTTTATGCTTAGTCTCTTTTACACATAAAACGTTCAAACGTCTCTCATTCATTATACATATCAATTCATGCATCTTATCTTCCAATCTACCTCTAACATTCCACCTGTCTATTTGGCACTCTGCACTTCTTGACTTCGGGCCCTGCGTGATGTGAGGTGGACCATATTGCCGGGGGTGGATCGGTACAGGTCACCTCCAGAGGACGCCCTATTACGCATTACGGTACGTGTTCCTGCTAAAATTGCAGTCCAGTGGACTGACAGGGACCACAACGTGCACGCTTCTGGCCAATTAACCCTAATCCCCCTCTCTTCTATAAAAAAGTTGGATAGTGCTAAGTTGATGAAAACGACCGTTGATTTAACGTGAAACTTGTATGACAGCAAGTCGCTTTGAGTGCTAAAGATACGACAAAACAAGATTGACTTTATTTTAAATATTTTTATGCCTTTAGTTATTTTAATACAATATTAAATGAGTAGTTCGGAACTACTATATACTATACATTACCAAAAACCCGTAACATGTCACGCAATTAATAGATGGGGAGGCCCTAAATGGGTAAAACTTAATAAAATATTTTTGCAAACTATAAAGTATAATCTAGCTATTTTATTTATTTTACTATCACAAAAGTGTGCATACTACATTTTATGCTAAACATTCATCCATACAACTATATACTCATCCATATAACTATAATTTTATAAAACCACCAACTGTTATAATAATCTTAACTGTTTAAATATACTTTTTAAGTATTTGAAAGAAATACACAATTTCAATATACGGTAAACGCTAGCCGGTAGGTATTTTGCTATTTAATTAAAAGAAATAACGATTCAATGCTTAGAATAATAACACATAGAACGTCAGTACTCGTACAAAAAGTGTAAACATTTCAAGTAAGCCTTTAAGGGTTACCTCAACAACATATCAGTCTGCACAAGACTCCCATTATAAAAAAACTCTAGTAATATTGTTAAATAATTACGTACTGTGCGGTGAAAGATTATCACAACTCATCTCATAATTACTAGAAATATTTAAGGATATTATTTCATGCATAAATGCTGCCCAACAAAACGTTTTTTCGTTTGAATTCTATTTGAAACTCAAAAATATTTTATAAGACTGATAGGAGATTTTTTTCCCATATGCTTTATGTACCTTTGTAGAAAAGGATTTATTTTGATGTTTTACTCATTTTCGCCTGACCTTTCAAAAGGAGAAGGTTATCTTTATTAATATATGTATATAAGGTAAATACACCGGTAATGGACAGAGAACTAGTAATGGACAAAAAAAAACATTTTTTTTTAAAATAAGGACTGAAAGAAATTTTCAAAAATAGGCATCAGTTTTAAATATTATATAACAAGTCATCGAGCGGCTATAGTTTAAAATTTGAATCAATTCTGTATTTTGATACAAAATTGGCGTATACTACAACGTCTATAGTGTTTAAAAAATTATAGTAGGTAGGGACTTTTGTTTCAAAAATAATTTATAATAAGAGTATAAGGTTTTCCTGACAATTTGTTATTGCTTTTTTTGAACTTGAATGTTACGAAGTGGTTAGGTTTCGTATGGAATCAACACGAAAACATATTTTACACTTTTCATCGTCAGCACTTAGTCAAATTCCATTATTTAGATGAAAATATCGAAATAATGCACTTGTTCTTTTATTTTACTTAACATATACGTTCTATGTGTTAATTTTATCAACCGGTTTTGCTTTTTAAAGCATTTTCAGGATAATAAATATTTCAACTTTTTCTTATCCTGAAGATGCTTTAATATTTCAACTCTGAAAGAAAAAGAAAGCCCCCCCACCTCCTTTACCCGAGTTTATCCAGTCTCCTTTGATGAATAGACCAACTGCCGTTCTGCCAGGCATGTCGTAAAAGGTGACTAATTGGCTAAGTGAGTCAGTCCCATCGTGGCTACTAGGTGGTAGAGTTCAGCATTGTCTCGCCCGGGTCTGGTATCACCGCCTTACCTATTCCTGCCGTAATAGCGTCAGTGCTTGTCTCTGTCGTGTTCCGGTATGGAGGGTGTGGTAACCGGTGAACTTATGCATGTGGCATTAAAACCTCGCCACAGGATAGCAGCGCACCATTAACATCTTTGGTGTCTATAGGTGATGGTTGACTCTTTCCATCAGGACCCATCTGCTTGTTTGCTATATTATAATATAAAAAAATATTTAAAAAATACTACTATGAATCTGTAAGGTCATTAAATTTTTTTTGTCACATTTCATGATAAATATTTGTTTTCAACTCACTAAAATCAATTATACCGTTTTGAAAATTGATGTTCATCTTCCTGTCCGTCTGAACCGTATATATCCTATTATATCACGAGAAGGGCTCACCGAAGTTGATGAAAATTGGCATACAGTGAGAATACATGATGACGCAAATGTTAAGCTATGTAAATTTTGTTTTCCTGGCTATCTATCTGTATGTCCCGTTATTCAAGACATACAAGCAAGTAGACTCTTTTGACGGTAAATAAAACCAGTTTACATGTACTTATAGAATATTGAGGTATTGGTTATTTATATGATACAGCTGGCAACCCTTGTTTCCCCGTTTAGGGCGTCATGGCGGAAATCGTAAGATATTTTATCGATCGTATAAAAACACAAATACATAAAAACTTCAGAGAGTTTTTAATATTATATACCTACATATAAAGCCTACTTATATGTGTATTGCTTAAATAATATGCGCAAGATAACAACGCACCATAACATCTTTGGTGTCTATAGGCGATGGTTGACTCTTTCCATCAGGAGACCCATCTGATTGTTTGCTATCTTATAATATAAAAAAAACATACGTGAGTTCATCAGCTGACAACACATAAGCACTAACGCCATTCCGGCTTAAATAGAGAAGACAGTGTTATTAAATCCAGACGATACATTGTGGAACTTTACCACCTTGCAGTCAGGAACATGTCTCTATACATGTATAATATTCACTCGCTTTCTTGTGATGTATCTAGCTGAAAAAAATATAGACTGTTCGTTGAAAGGGCCAATAGCAGCGCGTGTCAAAATCCATTCTTAATTTGTTGTTTGTAAATAGTTGGATGGATGGATGGATGTTTGTTGCTCAATCACGCAAAAACTGAACAGATTTGGATGAAATAGGATAGGATAGGATAGAAGGATACAGGTAGATGATGACCTGGAAAAGCACATAGGCCACTTTTTGTTCCGGAAAAATGAGTTGTTTGCGCGGGATTCACCAAAAACTGTTATAATGCAGAGGACTGCACAGTACAGCTAGTAAGTAATATATTGGTTTTTGTAATCGTAGTGTTACGAAAATATACATACATATCTACAATCTACATATTTCACCAAATTCAGTGTGGGTAAGCACCATGAATGCTTGCTAACTTGCCTTGCTTCCACGGTTATTAATTTTGTCATAGAAACATCTTGGTTTAGGAAACTTTTTACTCTATTTAGACAAGATAATGAATTTATTTGCCGGAATAAGGTTAAATACATGGTTGTCAATTACATCATATTATATGGTTCTACTTCTTCTACCCTTTTACAGGTGTGCAAATTTTAAGTTCCTATCACTGAGCTATTTAATTACACTCAAAACCTATATGACTTTTTAATATAGGTACATTTGAATATCTATTATTAAATGAATTATATTTATTATTAGATTAATTATATGATTCCCGTCATTAACGTAGTTTTCCCAGTTGGTCCTTTTACGGAGACTTAAAAAATAAATGAATATAGTTTGATTCGCATTATCCCGCAAAATTAAAAACCGCCGTTATAATTTATTTACAATATCTTACGAGTACCTACCATAATATTTATACATCGTATACCTACTTACCTACACAGAGTGGATCGGTCGCCAAGGGGTTGATGGATGAGTTCGGCGGTGACATGCCCAAACTCGCTGTGACACGCATCCTTAATGCTGACGTTAACATATAGTTTTTGGTTGCCGAACGTAGTCAATCTGATACGTCTCGGTATTTCAATTTCGATCTTGTATCAAATTTAACTGACTTTGTTCTCTTGACTACTTACTATTTCTCTTAGGTGTATATTGTGACAACTGAATAAAATTTTAAAAAGACTGGAAAGGGGAAGTTAGTTCTATTTTACACTTTCCATCGTCGGCAATTAGTGAAATTCCATTATTTATATGAAAATACCGAAATAATGAACTTGTACTTTTATTTCACTTAACATACATATAAGTACACAGTTTAATTAATATTTATGCTTTAAAAAGCGAAACCGGTTGATAAAATTAACGAACTGTGTACCTATATGTTAAGTGAAATAAAAGTACCTACAAGTGCACTATTTCGGTATTTACATATAAATATAGAATTTAGTTCTATGTTTATATACAAGTACACCTATAATGCAAGATGCATTCTTCTTGGTTCTTTCTATATCTTTTTTAAGACAGCAAGCAAGTAGATAGCTCTCGTGATGGAAAGAGAAACCATCGCCTATAGACACTAAAGATGTTAATGGTGCATTGCATCCGTGTGGCGGGAAGGCAATGCCACATGCATAAATCTGCCAACTATCTTACCCTCCAAACCGGAACACGACAATGACAAGTATTGATGCTATTGCATCATGAATAGGAAAGGCGATGGTACCAAATACCCGGGCGAGATGTTGCGGAACTCTACCGCCAATTAGTCACGATACTCACGATGATAGTGACACGTCAGTCGGTCGCTTTTTACGTCCTACTTGGCAGAACGGCAGTTGATCTATTCTTCAAAGGAGCCCGAATCAACACGGGTTCACAGTTTTGTGGTCTTTTAAACATGATAACTTTCGAAAAAAAAATATTTTTAGCGCTTTGGTGACCGAATAGTTAGGTGTATAAGTAGTGCTAGGTATATAGTGTTCCAACGCCTCAGAAGTCAGAATCCCAATTAGACTCAGATTTGACCCTGACACACAAATGTGACGAGTATAGATGTTCCCGCTGTCTGGCCCTATGTATGCTTAGCTATCTTTAAAAGTACACAACGGATTTCGATGCGGTTTTTTGAATAGATAGAGTGATTCAAGAGAAAGGTTTACATCTATATAACACGCATAATATAGTAGAGAAACACTGATAATATTGGAGATTTCGAACGAGCTGTCGTAAATAACAAGAAAACATGTTTGTATTGTCTAATGACAAAAAAGCTGTGTATAAAGACATGCTGGATTTCGACTAGCAACCGATCTCCCGTTCAGGCAGGGTCTTCATCCAGATGCGTGTCGCTGTTTTAATGTGGCACAACAATGAGAAGCATTGGCGCTTTTGCGCCTATGCTTGTATGTGGTAGATGTCTACCTAAATCGGTTGAGATGATATAGAAACTCGTAGAAACATTTTTTTTTATTATTTATTTTCGGTAGAGGAGCGCTTGACCACGATCTTGCCTGATGGTAAGCTAAGATGTGGCCTAAGATGGAGCGAGCTTCCCTAGAAGGTACCCGTTCACTCTTTTCTTGAAGACCTCCAGATTGTACTCATCGGGGAACACAGACTCAGGAAGCATGTTCCAGACCCTTTCGGTTCGAATGAAGATGCCGAACCTCTTTGTCCGGGTACGTGGAACGTCCACCATATGGCGATGCCTAAATTCAGTGCGCCTCGTCGTTCGATGGAAAAACGGGGATGGCGGAATTAAGTCGTACAATTCCGCAGCGCACTCTCCAAAATGTATCCGATAAAAGACCGATAAACTAGCCACTCTGCAGCGATGAGCGAGGCTCTGGAGTGTTTTGCCTACAAGATCATCGTCGTTTATGAGCCTCTTGGCACGCCTCTCTAAAGCCTCAAGCGTCTCCAGCTGGTATTTGGGGGAACCATCCCAAAGGTGAGGACAGTATTCCATGCACGAATGGACTTGTGCTTGATAGAGGTTAAGCAACTGTCCCGGGGTGAAATACTGTCTCACCTCTGCCAGAATACCAAGCTTTTCTGAGGCAACTTGGGCTTTTGATTCAATGTACGAACCAAAATTGAGAGTAGGCGTTAAGGTGATACCAAGAAGCTCGAGGTGGTCAGTAATAATAAAGTAATTAAATAGAATTGGGATCTTGTTATGCTATCTTTGTGTAAATTTTCAATGTAATACACCTCAAAGAAATTTCAGAATGATTTTCAGCACAAAATTAAATAACGCTAGCGATGTGAACAATTTCATGCTTTGTATTATCTAACACAACGGCCGCCTGTCTTCAATAGCGGCCATTACTTGCCATGATCGCCGTAAATAAAATGGAGTTAGTCAAACATGAGCCAGTCAGCAATGGCCCATCGTTGGCCATGATAGGTCATAAAGGCTTTATGTATGCACGTGTCTAGATATACAGTTCAGATCACAGTTCAGATTTATATTTTGTGATTTAACTGACAACCCGGGCAAAACGCTATTTGTAAATATCTGATCTGTGAATATCGCTGGATTACAGGCGAATTATTGTATTAATAAGTAATAATCTACCGATTTCAAATAAATTTATTTACTCATTGACTGTAGTAATTGAATAATATAATACATTTATAATCGATTTTATTTTTTACTTTTCCCCCAAAGTAAAAAAAACTGATTCAGGGTTCCTAGAACAGTCTCTGTAGGAGTTCGGCGTCTGGTAGCAACAAAATACCCTCATAAATCTAAGTGTTAATTAATAATCGCTTTACCCAGCCTAACCCTTAAGGGAACCGGTATACTATTAGAGAATTTCGTTAGTAACACAGTCACGATTATTTATATAGCGTTTTTCTTGTGACTTTATAATCAAATTATAAACTAATTTAAAAGTAATAAAACTAATTTTTCAACTTAAATGAAAGTCATTAACCCAGATTATTTAGTTATGCTACTAGATATGCGCCGAGTAGGTACGCGGTAAATACTCGGTACTCGAAACTTCTGTACCTTATTTACTACTCGTTCTCGGCCTAACATCTCGGACTAAATAATGAATACTCGGTTATAATAAGAAGGTAGATGTTTTATACCTACCTGTATTGTGTATTAGCGTTGATAGTAAATTAGCAGAGCAGATGGTTTCGTCAAAATATAAATTGATGTCTATAATAGGTAGGAACTAAATTTGGTGCAAATATTTTTTTCAATACGGCGTACCGTTTTACCAATTAAGTAAAAAAGATGGAAATCCGAATCACAAAGTTGGTGAGTTCAGAGCAAGGATAAACTTGTTTCTGTAACTCAAAACAACGTATCGACAGGTCAGTAAAATCACGGTTTCATGGCATAAATCTTCAGACATAATGGTTTTACTCACTAGTCGATCAGCACCAACAAATCGTCGTTCTTTAAAACCGCGGTATAGGCTCGTACGTCGATTAGAGCCTTTAAACGAGTAAATTGGCCGAACACTCGATTTCGATAATATAAAACCAAATATAATTCGGTACTCGGTTACTCGGTCAAACTTATACTCGGCCCGTCTCCAATACAAACGAAACAGAAAAAATATGAGGTGAGATGGACAGGTTACAGCTTTACTCTGAAAATATAAAATGTAGGACAGTGAGACGCCATTAAAATAAAACGCAGCTGTAAACATTTAATATGCCTTTTAAAATGTCCACGATTCTAAGTATTATTTGCTCATGTTTTAATGGATAACTTTTCGGTTCAGATAAAATATAGGTTCGATTTTAGAGACGGTGGTATTATTGAGGGTTTTTAAGTAACAGTATAGAGTCTTGTGACCAGTTTCCAGGCCACATTTTAAAGAATAGATCAACTGCCTTCATGCTGTCTCGTAGAAGGTGAGAGAAGACTGATATGTGTCACAAACATTCGCGACTACTTATTACTTATTAGATTAGGTACTTATTAGATGTAAAGTTCTGCAACTTCTCAACCGGGTTTGATAAAACCACCTACCTATTTCTGCCACAATAGTGTCGTTTCTAGTCGCTGTAGTGTTCCGGTTAGGAAGGTAAGTTAGCCATTATGTAATTAAATGCGATTGGTCAAGTGCTTAGCCTATACGCCTAAGGTCACCGATTAAGACGAGTTTCGGGTACGATCCCTGACAGAGACTGGCACTTATGTAATGTTTTGGATAGAATGGAAAGAAATATCTAACCATCGCCTAGAGACACCAAGGATGTTAATCGTGTGTTGTCATCCAAATAGTGGGGTTAGAATGTCTCTTGCCTAGTTTACTAAAAAAATAGCGACAAGCACGGACGCTATTGCAGCAGGAATGGGTAAAGTGTCCCGACTTTGCAGAAGTATACCACCTAATCACAATGTAAGTGACTTGTTATTAGATATTATCCTTCTCTCACTTTTAACGAGATGCCTATTCATAAAAAAGTGCCCGAATCAATGTAAGAAAAATGAGTAGCATACTATATAATTACTAGCAATCTCCCTGCGGCCGAAATTCGACTATAGACTAAACAATAGTCTCTTTTAGTTTGAGCTGTAAAGAAAATTGTAAACCATACATGTGTCTATAATATTATGTATGTCACATGAGTGTGTGTAATGTTTATGTTTATTAATTTAATGTATTTTTAGCGCATATTATTTAAAAATATTAGGTTTTTGCAGTCATCCGCATTGTACATTTTAATTGTGCCAAATTTCATACTCCACCGTTCGCGTAATTGTCTTAAAAAGGGTTCAAAAGTTTTTGCTTTACGTTTTAATATATTATAGATTACAATATTCATAAAAAACTTTGCACGTTACAATTATAATTCCAACAGTATGCCAGGCTCCATGGATGAATTTGGACGATGTAGTTTTTGTAACGACCTCGATGACATTGCGAAATTAGAAACTAATTAAATTTCATTTCTCGATTTACAAGACCAAGTTTTTTGTTAGACCATTCAATTACAGAACGGACTATTCAAAGTTCACTGGAAAGCTTTGATGGAGATAATATTTTATTTACATTCGAATTCGCAGTATTTGAACGGACATTGCGACACAAAGAAGCGAACTTCCTCCGTGTTGGTTCGGGGTCCCTTTGAAGAATAGACCATTTCGCCAGGCAGTTCTTAAAAGGCGAATGATTCGCTATACGTGTCACTACCATCGTGACACATATAGTGGTAGGTGGTAGAGGACCACAGCGTCTCCTCCGGGTATTTGATACCAGTGTCTTAACTATTCCTGCTGCAATACCGTAAAGCTTATCATTGTCATGTTCCGGTATGGAAGGTAAGGTGGCCGGTAAATTTATGCAAGTGGCACTAATACCTCGCCACATCCACACTGGCACTAACGCCGTACCACAGAACACTATTACTCCAGAATCGCTTTAAACTGTCAACTGAGATATTGCGTATCTCAGTTGACAGTTCAAAACGATAATCACTTTGCAGCACTAGGAACGCACGATTAACGTCTTTGATGTCTATGTGCGATGTTTACCTCTTTCCGTCAAGAGAACGTTTTGCTTGTTTGCTATCCTATGATATAAAATAAATGGTTCACCTTTTTTCACTAATATTCTACTCAAGTCTCAACCGCTTTAAGTAATTGCATCATGTTCGATGGGGAAGGAGCAATCAAAAGTAAGGTCAACACGTTCGGATTCTAGCATATAATATAAAGAACGTCGCACACGGAGAAGATGATATAAAATATATATTATCTTAGAGCATATTTCAAAATATCGCTCACCATAGAAATCCTAGAACCATCACTCACGACAAAGTTAATTTAAGGTTAAAGAAATTTATTCCCAAAAAAACAATACAATGCCACTTACATGAGAATATACATTTTATAATAATCTATATATACAAAAGAAAGTTGTGTTAGTTACACTATTTATAACTCAAGAATGGCTGAACCGATTTGGAAAATTGGTGGGCAGGTAGCTTAGAGCCAGGACACGGACCTATCACATTGTGGAACCGAGTAGCTTCGGCTAATTGTGGGTGCACTGGTTGTAACTCTGCCTACATCTTCGGGGATACGGGCGTGAAGATACTTTTGAAATATGTGAAAAAATAATTTCTAATCGTGGTAGCTTTATTCATTAGCTATGATTTTGATTATTTAACCTCGGTAGGTAAAGACAGAATACATTAAGATTGGTGGTGCGACCTGAGGGTGCTACATTTAAACTGCACTAGCTGTAAAACTATCAGTTAGTTTCATGTCTGGAAAAGTGTTCTTACTCCGCAACATCGTAGAGAAGCATTTGGTTGTTAATCAGACGGAAATTTGTTGATAATGTTATGCGAAAGAAACATTTGAACATTTTATTATATTATGGTGTAGATGAGCCCCTTTTGCATGCTGCGCAGACTATTTGGGACTAAAATGCATGTAGTGTGAATGAATGGCAATATGTCTCCCAGGTGTAATGTCGATATCAATTTCAATCAGGGTTCTGCAGTGTTGTCAGCTTATTTGCCCCGTGTTGGTTCGGGCTCCTTTGAAAAATAGACCAACTGCCGTTCTGCCAGGCATGTCGTAAAAGGCGACTAATTGGCTAGGTGAGCCACTACCATCGTGGCTACTAGGTGATAGAAAGAGTTCAGCATTGTCTCGCCCAGGTCTGGTATGACCGCCTTACCTATTCCCACCGCAATAGCGTCAGTGCTTGCAGTTTGTGTTCTGGTTTGGAGGGTGAGGTAACCGGTAAACTTATGCATGTGGCATTAAGACCTCGCCAAAAGATAGCAACGCACCATTAACATCTTTGGCGATGGTTGACTCTTTCCATCAGGGACCCGTCTGCTTGTTTGCTATCTTATGATATAAAAAAAAAGCTTGCCTGGATAAGTGTCTCGTGCTAATAGGTAATCTAGTCTGAATGTATTTTCCCTAATCTGTAAAGCGGAAATTGACTTAATTTTCGCGTTACAGATTAGGGCAGCCAGGAAACTTACGTTAGTGGTTTTTCATTCCTGCCGCACGAAGTCATTACTGAATTATCATCCTGAGTATATGTGATTGATTCTTAGCATCAGAAGGGAATTGGCTCTTATGTAATCCTATGTCAAATAAATAGCAATCCGCTAATAACTAATGAATCAAAAGACTTTAATTACCATCACTTCTCAAATTCATGGCAACATTAGATATAAACTACTTCTGATAAATTAAGCAAAATTAAAAGACCTATCTCTATGATATCTAGTGTAAACAACTGAAATTGTTTACGTGAATCAGTATTTACCGTGATGTAATAGGAACTAGGATGTGTATAATCGAGAGTGAGCAAATATCCGGACTAGCGTACTTTCATGTTAGATTCATAATGACCTCGTGTAGAAAGTGATAATCACTTTATAATAAAGCCAGTATAACGCTGTGATCGAAAATGTTACAACCATAATCCTCTTTACTGACATTGTTTGGCTCTCAATATAGACTTGAGATCCAGGATTCAATTTGTAGGTCAGCAAAATATGTTCTTCTTTTTCTTTGTCGTAGTTCTAGTCTATTCAGAAGCATCCAATTTCTTGCATAAAGAGGTATAGATTTATCTATAACTGCTAATTTTAATTAAAAATGTAATTTTCTTAGATTATTTGCTTGATTTCACAATTATTTTTATTATATTACGGAACTTATGTCGTGTCAAAAAAAAAATCTTTACTTTTAGTCATAGGTATAATTAGTATCATTTACCAAAATCTGTTGAACATCAAGCATGTTTGTACTTTATTTTGTCTTGCGTCTTTAAAAAATTATCGTTGCCCATTTCACTTTTAAAGTGAGATATCATTAAAAAATGTTAAGGCCTAACATTCGCCGTTTGTATACTGATAAGTATACTTAAAATAATTTTCATTACATGGCAAGTGTACTAGTTTAGGGAATTTGAAAAGTTCTTCAAGATGTTGGTAGAGATTCGTAAAAATTTATGTACCAATTATTATTTGGATTAATCAAGATCGAGAGTTTATGAATATAACGCTTATGAATAAAACAGTCACTTTTACCTAATTAGTATCCATTTTATTGAGCTGTATATTGCAATTTATAGAATAACAATATTATTTACTTTGGGAAATTTTTACAGAGTAAGAGTTACAGCTCTCCGTAGCCCCAAGTTATGAATACAAATAGAAGAAAATAAATAACATACGACATTTCTAAGAAATATTTGCATAAGACAAGAACCACAGTACATCGAAATTAGCGACAAAATGTCAGAAATTGATAATGCTAGAACAAAAGCAATACTTAATGTTAATAAAAACATAGGAGGAGTTGATTGAAAACCAATTTGATTATAAAGTAGCACTCATTTTGCCTATTTCATTCAAACTAAGTATAATCTATGATTGAATGCAAAAGCATCAAGGTTATTAAACAAGCAGGTTCAAACAAATTTATTAACAGGAATGTTGATGTAAATATTATAATTATTAATGTAAGTAAATCCTAAAATGTATCTAACTGTACTACGTACATTTAAAATGGAAGCGACGTATCTATAGAACTAAACGCACTACTTTGGTAGTGTCATATCATGTTCTATGCGGTATTGCGCGAAGTATCGTTCAATAAAAAGCTTTGAAACAAAAACAAAACCGTCGCAGAATGATGTAGCTGGCAAAGCGCTCAAAGGGCCCCCTTATACGTGTTCTCCTATAATCATAAACATAGAAAACGCACAAAAGCCTCTTGGCGTCGCGTCGCTGTCAGATATAGTTGTCGCATTTCTTTTGCTAGATGTGCTAGAAGAGTAATGGTGGGTGTGCGAGCAAGACGGCATCGCACGCCGATCGTTAGCCCTGATCTTCAGCGCGCCACAAACACACAGCCCGACCGAGAGCGAAATTGCAGCGAAAATGCACCTAGCTGTGTTATTAGACGGCTGCATTTGAAAACGACCTCTTTTCTCTGTCCTGTCGTTGAAAAACGAACCCAGTGACAAGCCTACTGAGCAGTATATCGGTCGCCTAGTTACTGGAACCGGTTATTTTTTCTGAGCAAGCAATTGTAGACGTTGTTGTCAGGACATAAGTGCTGTTTGGTGTGGTGGAAGTGAAGACGGCGACAGTTGTATATTTAGCCCGCATTGCGAGCCATAGTGGGTGTATTAGGTCGCTCGCACGCACTGCTGAACTAGTCGGAGGGCTTCCTATTATCGATTTATGTTGTGCAGGACGTAATGGACTGAAGCTACACGTTGTTGCACTTTTTCTAAGACTTTTCTATATGCAATCCACGTTGTTTTCTCTTTCGTACTCGTCTACGTGAAACTTTTACTCGATTGTGATGTTTCAATTACGTTTTGTTTCCGATCTTGGTTTCTTATAACTTATAGAAACTTTATTTCAATCGTTTATTCCCTTTTTTACAGCAATTAGTTTAATACAGTTTATTCACAGATCTTTTAAAGTGAAAGTGTGCTTAGGTAGAGTATTCGCTGTTACTTCAAATGTTTCCAAGATAGTTTCCGGAAGAACTGCTTTATAGAATTAACTAGCTGACCCGCACAGCTTCACTCGCAAGTAAATTAATATGTCGCCATTGTAAGAAATTTCAGACAATATGTAAAATATTATTATTTACCATACCATAGGGGATGAATTTCGAAAAATCCTTTCCTATTCCTCATCTACATCATAAGAATAACCCCTATGAAAAACAGTGGTACTCTGAGAGTGCCGACAGAAGTATAAACTTGAACAATTATTTACATCTAGGGTTACGGTAATAGCGTTGCAAATTCAGTGGTTTTTCCCATCTCAAGAAATGCCCAACGTGACTAAAGAAGTTTTCACTTTAAAAATTCAGCCTTCTTGGTCCAAGGGTGTTTATGTCAGTCAGTGAGTAAACTTTTTAAAAAGTTGCTTTTCATTTTATATAATATTTACACTATGTAAGTACATTGTACATATATCCTGTATTCTTGTTTTTATGTAGTTCATTATTTAAAGTTGAAGTAATATTTAGGCTAAATGCCGAAAGTAAAAAAAAAGCCTGTGACGTTGTTTACTCTTTAGTCAGATGAATTAATATATTCAAGGTTATTGAAGCATTTTATTCAAGTACAAGGATATGAGGTATATAAACTTCGTTGTGAATCATCAGATTTTAACGATATTAAAAACGAAAATAGATTGTACACAGAATAAGCACATAGGGTAATAAAAACCAGCTTTTGAAGATTCATATGTTTGCAAATTAAATTTTAAGACATCGTAAATTTCAAGAACAAATTGGTCTCTGGGCTAATAAAATCGAAAAAAGTAATATATGTATTTTGGATTTCATCCGGGTTTTAACTCTTTAAACTTTATTTATATATCCGCGTACTGATCCAGGACACATTTTTTAATGGACTATCTGCGTCTGTTCCTAGGCTGCTCGTAGTAAAGGATTAGTTTTGACCACCTTACCTATTCTTATTTCTTACTGCTTTAGTAGCGTCAACGCTTGTAACGTCATGTTCCGGTTTGGAAGACAAGATTGCAAATCTAATGAATTATGCATATAGCATTACATCTCTGTCACATGAATAGCAAACTACATTGACATACTCGAATTTGATTCCTCACAAAAAGAATAAAAACACGATTTTTTGTTGAACCAATTGACTCGTGGCTTGACTGGTTACTCCACAAAAGCAACCACGTGAAAATATTTCGGACCTGTGGAATATGCAAGGAGACCACTTTAGATTTGCAAAGGGCAACAGAGGATGATATAGCTTGCGGCGACGCCCACACACGCGAAAACACCTTCGACCGCAGTCCTCACCACACATTTCGCTTTACAGTAATAGAAACATACATAGTAAGGATATAAGGAACAATGTTTGAACACCCAGGGTGAAATATCTTAAAATTAACTCTCCAGGCTTGTGTAAGCTTGATTATTTATTTATTTAAAATTGGTAAAGTAACATAAAACAGAGTAAATTATACAAAAACAGACAGAGGCATGATAAACAACAATAATTTAAAACTATCTTCCGGTTAATTATATACACAACTTTCACACAAATAGGATCAGTGTCAACTGGACTTAGGTACTACTATTAAAAAAGAATAATTATATATTTAATTAATAAAAAAATGGATATTTATTAAAAGTAAAAAATTAAAACATTAAAGAATGAAGGTTTGATTCTTTATTGTATTAATTTTGTACTTTTTAATGTTGGTCCAAGCTCTTGTTGAAAAAGATCAACAGGCTTACCGCCTTGGAAAGAAATAATCTTCTATGGATATACTAGTGAGATATTCCCTTCCGTGTAGATTAGATACATAAAAAAGCAAACAAACAGACGGCTCTCCGGATGAAAAGAGGCAACCATTGCTTAGAGACACCAAATATACGAGTATATAGAGTTAACCCGTGTGGGGTTTTGTTTACCGGCTACCTTACCCACCAAACCGTAATAAAATGGTGAACCTGGGCAAGACATTGTAAAACTTAATAGGTATAATCACGACGGTTTTAAGCCATAAGGCAGAGGATAATATGTTCTTTAAAAGAGGCCCAGATGATCACGACAAAGACTTCAATGTAAGTACTAAAATCTTAATATTTCATTGTTCATATTCACAGTGGATACACTAGACATATTTATGCCCGGTTCCTATATTATCTTTAAAACGACTCATTTTTGTTTCGATTAGTAACATTTTCTACGAAGCGTAGGCTAAACCTGTTCAGATAAATGTCAAATTACAAAATGATCACAGAAACTATAATACGCCTTGTTAATTAATAAATACTAAATATAAAATAAATAATAATTACTAAATTGGTTGCTAATGATTACTGGTACGAATCACGGATCGTATATAGAAACCTGGCATTAGTAGGTTTTTCTAAATTTATTTCCCTTAACAACTTAAGCAAACTATGGATAACACATTAACATAAATGATTATAGATGATTCTTTTTGTAATGTAAATAAAATGGTTAGCACTAAGTGTAAGCGTGTTTCAATTCTCACAGCTGAATGTCAATGGACTTGCCACGTACACGTTAAAATGCTCGTCACATAGGTATTAAAAGGAAACTCAGTTCCCTCAGTAATACAATAGGAAAAAAACGTACAAATGTAAGCCAATTTGCAAGCAACAACAATACAGAGCGTTACACGGCAAACGTATTGTAATTTGTACCTACGACTATTTGAAAGAATTTATATATTATTACGTGAAGCGAACATTTTGTACCCTTTTTTAAGAAAATTGCGTGGACTGAGGAGTTTGGAATTTGGCTCAGATAAAGTTTATATGAAGAAGAAGCGCAGAAAGCTAATGTTCTTATTTAATATGCATGAAGAAATAACTCAAATTAATTAAAAAAAGCATTACACACACAGTAACATTCGTTTGACACATACACATATAATACCTATATACTATTCTGTTTATGGTTAAAGTCTGTGCTCAAACTCAGAAAAGATTTTTGTTATACCTAACCTATGATCAAACTGGGTCATATCACTCCTACAATTTGTCGAATAGATATTTAATTTGCAAATTTCTACTACTTCACTCAACGAGAACAGGAGTAGTACTTCGGCTCTTGTTGAGTAAAATAGTGTTCCTTTATCCTGAAGACGCTTCGGTTGCGAAGTGAAACGTGCATTTAGTCAGCCCTATGGTGAATTTGTTCGCCGCTATTTTATTTTTCCTTTTCAGTGACATCGCAAGGACTTGCTAATTGAATAGTTTTCTTTTTGAGATATAGATTTCTGCAAAGTTACGCCTGAATCTATAAGATATTTTGCGCTTTAACATTGATAGAATTACTTTCTAGTTTCGACCAGAGGGCGATTGCTACTTTAATGAATACATGAATATTTCGAAAAGTATTTTCGAGCGCATAATTATCGTCTTCTGCCTGCAACATGCAGCCCGCTGCATTATAAACGTTTTTGGTGAATTCAGTAGGTTTTGCGTGATTGAGCATCAAACATCCATCCATCCATACATCCAAACTTTCGCATTTATAATTTTAATAATTAATTGTAATATAGATTACTTTTAAAAGAACGATGTTGCGTTGGTTAAAACTAATTTTCACAATGGTGATAATACAATTAGCTAGTTGTATTAAGTTCTATGGAGTGACCAGTAGCCAACCTATCCACAAACTGGGCACATATCTAGTCTTGGGAAATTTATGTTTTCCACAAAAAGGTTTTGAAACTTATTCAGAACGAATTGCCCGAACCAGAATTCAAATCAGTTTACCGAACCCACTAATGCTATATGATGCTAAGGGATAGCCAGAAGTTATGTACAAGTATTAATTCGTGTGCTTCAATGTATAGAAATAAATGAATGAAAAACAATAATAAATTTTAATTGCTAAAAACATACTAAAATTACTTAATTAACATTATATTAAAAATTAATTTCAAACCATAATCATGTTGATAAATTCTAATGATTTTATAACAGGAATTTTCTTTTTAAAAAACAAATAAAGTGTAGACTTGACATTGAAACACACGAGTATTTTTTGTTGCTCTTTACTTAGCTTGTTTATTAAAAATCTCCTGCTGTGTTAAAAATGGCAAACTTTTTGTTTTTTATTAAAATAAATAAAAGCAAAAAAAATGTGCTAGTGTCTGGTACCATAAAGTAATTTAAGTGAAGTTTCATCAGGTTTTTTTAGATTTTTTTATATCATAGGTTACAAACAATGACATGGCTTTCATGATGAAACGAACGTGAAGAGTATTTCACCCATAAACAACAAATATGTTAATGGGGCGTTGCTATCCCTGGGGCAGGATGGTAATGCCACTTGGATAAGTTTCCTGCCTACCCTCCAAACTGGTACACGAGAGTTGTTGACGCTATTATATAAGAAATAGGTAAAGCGATGATATCAACCCCGGCCGAGACGTTGCTGAACTGAACTCTACCACATATATTCACGACAGAAGCCCAACTCACGTAAAAAACGTCAATCGAGTCGAAGCTTTTAAGGCTCTTACACATTTTCTGACACATTATACCACGTCGTAGCATAACGCGACGTTGTATCTTGTTTATGTGTGTACTCGTAAGATCTCTTAAGCGCTTCGACTGATTGACATTTTGTTACGTGAATAGGGGCTCAGTTCTCGTACGTAAATATGCCGAATGCAAAAATAACGATGGCTGTAAATTTGCCTCTCTATCACTACAGTATTACGAATACAGTGCTCGAATGTTACACGACATATTTTTCGCAGCGAATGTATGGTTTGATGAATTTATTAATCTCTTAAATTTGACATGATTTTGAAATGTTTGGTTTTAAAAAGCCCGTTTATACCACAGCACGTTACAATAATTTAAATGCAGTAAAACTGCAATAAACCTCTCTTAAACTCGCAAACCTAAAACCCTAAATTAGATTTTTACCAAATTTATAAGGATGCAAGCGGGAAGTATAACTCTTTTAAGTAACAAATATCGTGTGTGAGCTCACACGAGGTAGATGTGAAAGAACACAGCCGATTTTGAGTTTGAACATATTTCGCGTGTCTTTTAGACAAATACTATATCAATTAGAATAATTTCCTATGTTTTTTTAACTTATTAAATTAATTATATCGCTAGGAATACTGAATGCTATTAACATATTTAATAAATAATTTGATTGATTTCTATTAACATATTTAAGTGTTACCATTGTACAAAACTTTAATTTTATTTTACATCAAAACATTAGTAAGTTTATATATCATAATTTCCATTACAATTATTAAATAAAAATCACCTGCTTTTTTATTAAATAATGGTTTAAAGTTAATTATTTTGTTTTGTTATTTTAAGTAGGTATCTATAAAGTATTTTGGCAAAATCTCACATCAGAACTCTGTCAATCTAACTTAGATTTCTGAGGTTAGCAGTTGTATTGAACACACTTAATGACACATTAAACCCTAACAACAGGGTATACAATCACTACGTTTTAAACTTGACTTAAATTCTAACTTTATCAAGCTATTATTTCCCACGCTTAAAAAATAAATATTAAATGCGGATATGTTAAGAAGTCGATATCCAATCTTACGGAATATAGTAAACTTAAAGATAATATTTAAAGCAAACGATGTATGGAGTCTCGCCAGTGTTCTTTTAGTCACAGTGAAATCTCTTTAGTTGTACTATTTGAAAACAACTTGTTTTAATCATGAGAACCCTTTCCTTAACCTCATCTTGCTTTGCATATCCTTCTTCTTATCCTTACCTTTATTCACATTTTGATCCCTATCCACATCCTTACTTTTAGGCTTATTTAGCTGGCTTAATCTTTTTCACTTATTCCATAAGGTATTGTATGTAAGCAGGGAATATATTTTGTTTCTATCGCGTCTTGTTTATCGATGTAGTTTTTTCGTTTTATCGACTTTTCAAATCATAACGATTCTATAGAAGTTTCGCTTCAAAAAGGAATTTCTTCGGTTAATAAATGACAATCACTATAAAATCAACTGAAAAATTAAATCCTTTTTGGGGTCACGAGGTCACGAGGTCCCGGGTTCGATTCCCGGGTCGGGGATTTAGATAATGTATTTTTTTCAGTTTTCTGATAAAATCAACGTTGCCCGGGATTGGAAAAGTGTCCTGTTGGCTATAGGCTATCCACTTATCACATTGTGGGACTGAGTATCTTCAGCTAATCGTGGATGCACTGGTTGTACCTCTGCCTACCTCTTCGGGGATACGGGCGTGAAGATACTTTTCTTATACAATTGAACATAGCCTTACGCCCACGGACTTGCTGACACAAACGGTCTTTTAATTTAAATACGAGTACATGCAGACAAATAAATACACCAATTACACACATCCAGTTCCCACCAAACAGACGGTAATATTTTAATGGCATACTTTGTGTAAATATCAAAGTAGCGGTACACAAAAGGCAGAAATTCAGACTGCAGCATAACGTTCAATTATGGCAGGCACTGTAAAATGCAACGCTAAATATAGGCCGGGGAGCGAAGCACCTCGTTGTGCGTGGTCAGGAATTGCCTCCCTCCTCAACCCACCACGAAGCCTGCATGCAGCCTTTAGGGCTGACTGCACAGTTGCTAAGCGAAAATTACTTAAATATTTTTATGCGCTGTAGTATTTTTTCTATTTAATATTTTAATGCAGCGGGTTATTTTTACCCGACTGCGATCTTCTTGGGTTGTGTTCTTCGAGTGTATGTGTCTATGTACGAGTATATTTCTTTGGCTGGCCCTTTTAGGGTTTAAAAGGCTTGATGGATTAAAGTGTTCATATTTATTTTGTAGGCCTTCTAAGTTGAGTCAGCTCTACTTTTGATGTTTGAGTGGCATTGCAGTATTGATTACTGCAATGCCACTTGGAGTACTATACTACTTAGGGAAAAAAAACGTAATTTTCTTAACATGTACTTTTATTCCAACCCGACTTTAAATTAAATATTTAAAAAAATTGCAGATAAAATATATTTAAAAAAAAGTAAATTTGATCCGTAGTTGACGCTGAATTTCCTTTTTTTAACCGACTTCAAAAAAAGGAGGAGATTCTCAAGTCGTCGGAATCTTTTTTTTAATGTATGTTCACCGATTATTCGAAGACGCCTGAATCGATTTGGATAATTCTTTTTTTGTTAGAAAGCCTATACTTCTGAGGTGGTCACGTTATAATTTAGTGAAGATTTGTAGCCGGGTTCCGGAGAAACAGGAAATTAGAAGTCGGTTGATGCAGTTTTACTGCGATTAATAATACCTAAAAGTACTAGTAGCCAAGTAAAGAAAATTGTAATTCGTCTTATCTTCTTAACATGAACTTTTACTTCAACCCTGAAATTTAGTATAAGGGAACCGCTATCACAGTAGTGTATGGGAGAGTGCGTGCAGAGTTATTATGAACATGCAAGTTCGCATAAATTGTAAACAGCTCTCAGTAATGCATGGAAAAACTCAGAAGGACGGTCAGTAGGAGAAACGAGCCGCCGACGATAGATTGCTCAGGTTAGGGACTGACTGTATCCGTGAGGCTATTGATAGCTTAATAAATTGCATTGCTAGAAATTGCAGTTGAAATAAATCAGCTGGTAAAGTTTAACTTTGATACAAGCTGTGTGTTCTACTATTTTTCTTCCCATACATTTTGTACACCCTCTTAAGTTTCCACCAAATGAGTTTACAAAAATCCTTTCTCAGTGCTCCTCTACATAATTTTGTGTTTTAGGTCCATTGATTTAGTCTGCGATGCAAATGGCAAGATGATACGTTCAAAAGATAGAAATCTAATGAAGTGAGATGCCAAAAAACGTTGAACAGACTAAGGACATGTAGGAAAAACAGGGCATTAAAATCAGTGGGTCAAAAAACATCATAACTATAAGGGTCATAGTTTAATCATATACTTGTCAATCATAGTTTACTTCGGAACCCTAAAAAACTGAACTTTATACTTTAACTAAATTGAGGTACTATTTTTCACACCTTTATTACCTGTTAGTTAGTTAAGTAACTGTCGTCCAAATTCCATAATCCCTGATTGTAGTATGCGCTGAGAAACTTTCAAGTTTGGCTAATGCAGGGTCTTGGGATATAAGCATAGATTAGATAATAGTATCTATTGAAGTAAAGGTAGTATCTATTGAATAATGGCCACTGGAAAGCTGCTTGGTGTGACGGAAGATTTTGTATTTTATGTAGAAGCTCGAACTAACACGTAAAAATAATACAAATAACCTTTCCATCTGAACTATTAGGTAACCGAATAGCAATAAATCTAAAATTTTAAAATAAAACTAAAGAGATAAAAATAGGAATCTACTCACCTAGCGTACAGTTTCATAGATATTGTATTTATAGAAGCGACATTTGCGTGAATGTATGTGACGTTTGCCAGGTCGCTTGAATTAAATGTAGTGAAAATTCGTCACGAGTTATCGCCATCACCATAGTTATAAGTGATATTGATGACAGTGACGTCATAAATCAAGTATACTGAAGAAGTTTTAAAGTGTAAAAACCTTAACACTAAACAAGCCGTTGACTCTCCTGAGTTAGACATTAATGATTTCTATGAAAAATGGTGTGTAGCCAAGAATGTTATACCTAAACTGACTATATTGTTTTTATCTTACAATGGGATATTATCTATTTGCATGAGATGAACCGACACAAGCTATCAATTTTAAATTAGATCTACTAAAAGTCTTAAAATTTTTAAAATGATTCGTTTTTTTATTGAATACTAAACATTTAAGCACCATTTTTATGTTGCATAGGATAACGTGATACATTTAAGTTCATATTCGTCGAGTTAAAAGAAATTATTACTTTTTATGCCGAACAGCTGTGACTGTCTATTTTTTGGAAAACGGAACATTTTCTCGATTCTGAAATATACTTGGGGACACTGGGACAGAGTAGTGGAAAACAAGAGAGTAAAGCTCAAAACGGGATGAATTGTCATGCTAGTTATAGCATTCGTAACGTCTTGAGCGTCCACAAGCATAAATTTACTGACCTTAACCTTAAAACTCGAATATAGAGCGTGTAGCACTGCCCTTGTTGCAGAGGAATTAGGTAAGTGGAGGTACCAAGCCATGTTAGAATCCAAAGAACTTCATAGCCTAGCTAGTAGAGGCTAAATATGGGCTAGATTAGTCGATAAGCTCACTCTCTATCTACGTAAAACTTTTAGTTACGTAATCTGTTCATAAACAAATTGTTGGCTAATCATGCATGCATCAGTACCGCTCCAACCCACCTTCTAAAAGGCTTAATGGTTTATTATGAAACTAGCAATATTTAATATATTCCTTTTCCATTACTAATCCTGTCGTAAATAAAACGCTGAAATATGCTTACACATACTAAAGAAGTTTTATATCTAACAAAAAACTATAACGTGGGGTCTCTTCAAGAAATGTGTTTACTACTCATTGGATAAAAGACGCTGTTAACGTAATTCATACTAATTATAAATGCGAAAGTCAGTCAAATTAGCAAATTTCCAAAGAAATTGTAGAAGACTCGTTATTATTAAATTGATTGGTAATGGTTACTATTACGAATGATGGATCATTGATTATAGGAACCTGACATTAGTCTGAAGGGAAATGTAGCCAGTAAAGCAAAGAAATTTGTTCTCTGGAATAAATATTATAATCTTTGTTGTAAGTTATCTTTTACCATTATTAGATTCGTCCGCTTGTTAACATATCGATACATATTAATTTCGTAGCCTTCATTCCGGTTAATAGTGTTGTTCCTCTAAATTTTGCTTGTCACTTTCAATCAAAAATAATATAACGTATCTATCTTAATTTATCTTGACAGTTTTGTCGAGCCATTCATTACTGCAAACGTATTGAACCCTCGTTATTATTGACTATACAATCTTTATATAAACCTGTGAAGGAAAACATTGGGCTCAAAACATTTAAGAAAATTGCGCAAAAGAAGACGTCTACGCCGTTTATATGGAAAAGAAGTGCAAAAAGGCTAACATTTATGTAAAAAATATATAGATTTCGGCCACTAGCCGATCAGTAGTTTAAATTATTTCAGGTTTGTCATTTTCCCCTCTTGTTGGCCCGGGCTCCTTTGAAGAATAGGCCAACTGCCGTTCTGCCAGGCATTTCGTAAGAGGCTAATGATTGGCTATACGAGCCACTGACATCGTGGCTACTAGGTGGTAGAGTTCTGCATTGTCGCGCCCGGGTCTGGTACCACCGCCTTACCTATTCCTGCCGCAATAGCGTCAGTGCCTGTCACTGTCGTGTTCCGGTTTGGAAGGTAAGGTAGCCGGTAAACTTATGCATGTGACATTAAGACCTCGCCACAAGATAGCAACTCACCATTAACATCTTTGGTGTCTATAGGCGATGGTTATCTTTTTCCATCAGGAGACCCATCTGCTTGTTTGCTATCTCATGATTAAAAAAAAGAGATACTAGTTTTATTAGTATTTTTGTTGTCACTATCGATGGTTCCTTGTTAGAGTAAGCGGAATAAACTGAACGTCATAAAACAGTTTGGTTCATAGGTTTATCGGCATAAGACATGCATGGCAGTTCCGTCTCCGTATTCGCCAAACTTAAAAGTTATCGTTAAATATTTACGATAAGAAAAACAAAAGTTTTACGTGCTCTCTGAAGCTCGGAATTGTTAAGCAACATGGCTCAGGGCTACTTCCACTAATGGTATCTTTTTAGAAAATACTCCAACAATATTGACAAAAACCACAAAACCAACTAGTTCAAAACTAGTCACATATTCTTACTTATTTAATATCACCAGTACCCAGCAAAAAAATGCCTGTAGTTTGTAGGTATATGGCTGCATTTCCTATCCGATAGAAACCAATAAAATTAACTCGTCAAAAGTGCATGTAAAGAGTATACTGAATTATAAATTTTTAACGAGATTCAACATCATCATATGATCATGATTTTGATGAACAAGGTTTTGATAAACAAGATGATAAAAGGATTTGTCAATAGTAAGCGTTGTAGGTTCATGACGTCACACTAAAGCTACTATGGCCACAGATTATATATTATAATAGTTATTCTTGCTATGGCTAATTCAAAAAAGTGTTACGTTCATTTATTTCGTTTATTAAAATTGACACCTCGTTATGATTTGCATGCTTTACTTAAGCAGATTTGCAGAAACGAGAATCTTTTCTATCACAAGCCTTTGTTATGTTATATAATCAAAGTTCACGCAAGATTAAATTAAAAAGAATGATGTGAGCGATATCCATGATAGATAGAATGTTTGGCTAGTCAATAATCATTTCTCAACTTCTTATAATACACATGTGTATGTAAAAATCCATAATTCTAATGATAAAATAGAAATGATTTTATATATTATGGCGTTTCAAAGAATCATTGTACATAATTGGCGTTAAATGTTTCCAACTAAGCAATTCACGTTCTAACCATGTTTGATTATTATTAAGAGCCTAGTTTAGTACTTAAGTTTCTTGACATAAAAATAATTTTGAAACCCTTTTACATAATCAATAATCATATGTATCTTCACGCCCGTATCCCCGAAGAGGTAGGTAGAGGTTCAACTTATGCACCCGCGATTAGCCGAAGATACTCGGTCCTACAGTGTGATAGGTGGCAGGTTATCAGAAAACTGAAAAATCACTGTTTCGTTAGCATAATTTACTGTTGTTATATAAGTAAGAATGACATTCTTCGTGAAAGTGTTCATGTTTTAAGTGGATTTTTCAATTAAAAAAAAAGACCTTCAAAAGAAAGAGTTTTTGCCATAGAATAATAAACAATCAGATGGTCCTCCTGATAAAAAGTGATAATCTTCAGTTACACCTATTGTGTTAATAGTGCGTTGATATTCGTGTCAGAATCATGTGATGCCACATACACAATATTACTAGCCAGTAGCCACCACACCCTTAAAAATGTACCAGGAGAGAGACAAGCTGTTTTTGCGGTATAATAAAATTAGGTGGCGGCACCACCTACTGGGCGAGGCAGTGCAGAACTCTACCATCTTACCATCTACCTATAGTAGTTACGTTAGTTATGCGTTTGGTGTACACTTGCCTGTTACGGGCCCTCTGGAAAAAGTATCTATTGCAGTTTAAAAGAGGATCGGCCACGAACATCACTTATTACAACTTTAAAGACGCAGTCTTATTTTTATGACTTGATTTATAACGTTTTTCGTTTTGTCCCTGGATAATTTTCTTTATTCTAATAATAACAAATGTAATTTAAACGTATGCGCAATTTATGCATATATTGCATTGAAAATATTGATACAATTTTCAGAAATTTCATAACATGTACATAGTTCGTAAAATCTCTTCCAATGAAACGCGAATATATCAACGAAATAGTTTGAAAGACCTAAATGACCATGCTGACCTGAATCATCATCATCATCATATAAACCTGCATTACCAGAGATCGCTTAGTTCTATAAAAATTGAGTGATGTTTTGAGTATAGAATCATCCATCTTAAAGCTGTATTTAAAAAATAATACAAGACTGCTTAGATGACAGAAAAGAAATAAACTACTGTTGAACGGATAAATATTAAGCTTAATGAAAACATGAAAAAAGATTTTTTTTGTAAGTTATAGTATTAACTAGACCGTAAAACTGTGATCTTGAAAATAATTAATCCACAGTATAGCTAGAGCTCTACTATCATACATGTAATATAATAACAACTTTTGTATACTAAGTCCAGCATGATAAATGACTAACAAAATACTGAAATTGATTGATGAACTACTTATAATCATTTACGACTACTGTGAAGTGGGTAGCTTATTATTTACTAGATAAATTAACTTAAATTCCTTCGGTTGCTAGACTATCGTTTTAAATATCGTGTGTTATATATCGTAGCTCACAAATATATATATTTTGGCCTTTAAATTGTTGCCATTCTTAATTATTGCATAAGAAAGTGTCGTTTACCTCTCGGCCTTGGCGGCCATTTAATGGACACCATTACTACGGTTGACGTCATTTTGAATTAAGCTCCTATATACGGCTTCAATTAGCAGTTAGATTGACTAAATAGGTATAAACGTAGAATGATAGATGATAAAACTTGACATCATTAAAATAGTACGAAGTAAGCCTGATCCAAAATTTTGCAACAAGAATTTATTTGATGCTACGTGACCCGCGCAGCTTCGCATGCGAATACAGTGATATGCCATCAATATAAGCTTTATTAAAATCTTTCATCCCCTTCTATAGCTTCTTATTGCTTATTTATTTTTCATCAAAATTATTTCAGCGATTTAGCCGAGAATGCGTTACGGACATAGTATAATAGTAGGGAATTTATCATTTAGTTACTACCCATGAGCAAGTAATTTACTTATCTTGGGGTTAGATCAATTCGTGTTATTTGTCCAGCGATATTTATTTATTATAAAAATTGATAGGAAAACCTTGCTCACTCTTCTATTAATTTATTTCCTTACTACGTTGATTAGTTTGTAAAGCTTGTTAACTTATTTCTAATGAATCGTTTAATTTGTTTCAGATTACAACGCCGCCCCGCTGTTCGCCTCTGAAAACGCCTCCAGTGGTAAGAGGCCTTTGTAATTAACATTTCTAGATAACGCTTAATTGTGTTCGTGTTGTTCTACGGTTATCGCGGTATCGGTTGATACAGAAATAGCTTATAGTACATGATTTGAATTATGTAAATGGGGAATTTATTTTTAGTTTTTGTGTTTCTACTAATATGCATATATTCACACTAGATTCTTTGTGGCGTAATTTTACTTATCCGAATTCTCATCAAACAAAATTATCGA
>DWBA01000001.1:0-29529 GCA_018236825.1 Apodemia zela | reverse complement strand
GTACAAGTGTTTAAATTCAAAATAATCATTATGACAGAGTTTCACCAAGCGCCGACGATGGAAAGTATAAATTATATCTTTGGTGTCTATAGGCAATGGTTGACTCTTTCCATCAGGAGACCCATTTGCTTGTTTGCTTTCTTATGATATAAAAAAATAAGTGTTTTTTTCAAAAAGTTAAACAGTTAAAACGGTTTCTTGTCGTCTTAAGTGAAAAAATCTTAAGGGCGCGTCGAACAAATTTTGCAATAAATGCGTTCCTTAGATACCTTGCCGTATCGTGATTATTAAAGATTAAGCTATAAAATTTATAAGTAAGATACTAAACGATACACTCCATAAGTCATACAACTTAGAAACGTGATAACTTATAGTTTCCTCGATAAAAAAAAATCTAAGTTATCTCTGAACAAAAAGTGAAAACCTTAGTACGGCGTAAATACTCAACGGAAGGTTGTCAGTTTTTGAATAATAGCAAAACAACATATTTTCTATAACGTATACAATTTACATTTTTAAAATGTGTATATTTTTAAATAATTAAAAGGAAATATCAAAATCCGCACTCGTATCGCCCATTCTAGCTAGATCTGCCACGCCTCCCTCCTGTCCGCATTACTTGTGGTCGAACGTGGACCTTGTGTTGTTTGCGCTTACGTATAATTTTGTTCGCCACACACACATATATACAAAACGCATGGAATGACAGATATCGATTAGCGCTGAAAGCTCGGTGGTCCCTTAAAGTTTTAGTACATAAAAGGGAAAAATGTGTCACAATTCGCTTAAAACATTTGTGACGCTTATGAACTTAACGTAGAGTCAGTAACAGTAGCACAAAATTGGTTCAAGCGTTTTCACTCCGGTAATTTTAATGTCAAAGATGAAGCTTGCTCTGGTCGACCAGTTACGGATAAAGTCGACACCATTGTTAAAAGAGTGGAGCAAGTTCAGCAATTTAGTAGGTAGTTATAGTTCTTGCAACTCAAGTCGAGCGGGCTTTACTAGTAGTAAACGCGTATTTTTATATGTGACAACTGTCAAAGTGTGCGTAAGAGTGAAAATCAGGTATGGTTAGCATAAAAAAATTAAAAGATATTATCAAAAAGCGTTATTGTTGGTACAACACGGATCCTTTGGTAAATAAACTAATAACTTAGTTTTTTATTTAAACAAAAAAACAATACTAATTTTTAAAAAAATTCAACATCCTTCAACCATGCTGTAGGTTGCCTAAATTGTGAAGTGTGCAACATCCGCACATGTTGCACAATTTAGGCATTAACTTTTGTATAAGCTACAACATTTTAACATGACATTAACACGCATCAATTGAAGTAAAACTAGTATCTGCAATAGACTTGGTAAACCAATTAATCTTCTTCGTAGAAACTACAACTTTCAAACTCATCGGTATCGCCTACATTATTGACAAACTCAAAGGGATTCGACCACATTGTATTGACTGCTCGGCTCTATGTGACCATTAACTCAGTTGCTTATTGACTGGTATTTCATTTGCTTGATATGTAAACAAAATTACTTATAAAAAAATAGCAGGAAAATGGAAAAAATATTTAATACTAAGCCTGGTAAAAGTTAAAATATTGACGTTAATTACTATGGTTTAGTTTTTTTAATTGGGGTAAAATTCTAGTTCTTAAAATAACACCATTATTTCTTGCAAATAAAATAATGTTTTTTTTTAAAAATGGTTTTTAAAAAAGCGCATGGTCATCTCAAAGCCTGTAGTGGACAATACCCTTTGTAATCAAAATACTTAATGTGATCTTTTTCAATTTTTTCCTACATGCTTATACGTATTGAACTATAAAGCGTTGCTGTTGATGCTGTTCAAGTCTTCAAATATTTTACTTTTTACTTCAGTCATGTTTTGTGTAATGTTGAGGATATCTTTTTTTTTAAATACCCCATACGTTTTTAATCGCATTCACCTTGGGGTGGCAGTCCTATATTTCTAATCCCTTTGTTTTTTTTATTAACTAGTCTATTTTAAATGATACAAAACGCTTTTTATCCTTTTTATGGTTAGTACGGAACCCTGAAAACCGGAACCCGGAAAAGGAAAACACGGAACCTTTATAGGATCACATTGTTGTCCGTCTGTCAAGACCTTTTTTCTCAGGAATGCGTAGAGGTATCAAATTGAAATTGATATCAAATACTCGGATCTACGGTCCCTCTCAGCTGTGAAAAAAAACAATTTGTAAGTCAATGTGATCCAAATATTTCACCATTTATGTCGCACCATATATTTCAAAAGAGAATCAAAACCTATAGGGTGCTTCCCGTTGTCCTAGAATTATGAAATTTAGCAAGAAGCAATGTGTTATAGCATATGTAAAGGAAAAATCACCAAAACGCGATCAAAAGATATGACGTTCTGTTATTTAGATATTGTTACTTAGACTCTTATCTTATAGTTCAATAGTTCGCCCATCGACGAGTTTTTCCGCTTTTTCCAAGTACATACCTACGTTTTAAAAAAAAATATTATTATTTTATTTTTTGTGATAGCACTCACCCCGTGCTTAGGGAACTTGATTTTCTTTAAAAAACAACAAAGAAAAATAACGACACGAGGGATTTGAACATGCGACCGTCTCCCTAAAGCCTACGTTGTAAGTTTTCCTTTAAAGGTCCCCAAAACGAATATTACATTTATTGTGTAGCTCAGGTTACTTACTTTGTAAGTTTGTGAGGGTTCCCGTCAGTATGCGAGTCCGACTCGCACTTGACCGATTTTTTATTAAATCATACAGTTCATTCGGTTACATTTTGCGTGATCGTTCATCGAATGGAATACCGTTTTTCGTCAGCCACTTACAATACTCGCCTGTACAGGAATTTGATGTAGGTATTTTACAGCGTCGATTGGCTTGTGATAAGATGCGTGATCCATCAAAATTATTGACTTTCCTTTAAAATTCGCCAGAAGCTTTTCATTTAGCCACTTGCCATAATTGCCAAAATTCATGTTCATGCGACTTGCATAAGCTTAGCGACTACCTTACCCTCCAATTTAAAAATATCCCTAAATTTTAAAATAACCTAAGTTAACTCAAGTGAGGACTATCAAAACTAATGCGTGACATATATTACACAGAATTTTATATTTAAAATGTTATTACTTATCATCTATTTAATTCTTCCAAAATCAGCCAGATACAAACAGTACAACCATACCAATCAAAAGATTTTACTGCAAAACAAATTTCACTTAAATACCGCGTGTGAGCTCACTGTTGTGTATTGTTGTGTTTTAGTCCATCGCAAGGCCCGTGTTGCAACGCTGAGTCATGCCAGTTCGTGTCGGAGCGCCGCAACCAGACGTGTCGCGAGGCCAGCGAGTGCAGCCACGCGTCGCTGTGCTCCGGCCGCTCCGCAGAGTGCCCCGAGCCCACCGCGCAGCCCGACCACACCAAGTGCAACAACGGTCAGTCACCATTTAACACATTTTATATTATACATACGTCAATGTCCATCTGTCCGTCCGTCAACATGGTTGGTATACTGTCCAAATATACCGAGTACCATCGTCAAAATTCAGTCCAAGGTAGATAACCCTTTCCGATTTGAACTCTTTTATAATTAATTATTATGAAAAATGTTAAGCGACTTTTTTTGTCCGAAATTTTTGTCCGACTGAAAGTGTTTATTTAAGAAACTACTTAAATAATTCGGTGTCAGAGTGGTTATCTCATGTATTCGTCAAATACAGAACTCCACGGATCATATGAAATATGTGTTTAAACAGGAAAGAGTTGTCATAAGAGAAATGTGATATGTGTGTGTGTGCAGGCACGCAGCTGTGCCTGGGCGGCGAGTGCCGCGGCTCGATCTGCCTGGCGTGGAACATGACGGAGTGCTTCCTGTCGTCGACGCGGCGCGCGGGCGGCTCGGGCGGCGACAGCGTCACGGTGACGGAGCGTCGCACGCTGTGCCAGCTGGCGTGCCAGACGGGGCCCGAGCCACACACGTGCCGCAGCACCGCCGACTTCGCGGACCGCGTGGGCCTGCCCGAAGGCGGCATCAGCCTGCGCCCCGGCGCGCCCTGCGACAACTTCCAGGTAACACACACACACATACATACATGGGTTAAATTTTGTTTAAAAACATGCATATACGACATGAATGTAAAAATACTCCAAAATGTTACCTGTTCACCTGGCTGTGAAGTAGTTGCGGCCGAGTGGGGAACGGCAACCATGGCTTTTCAAAATCTAAGGCTTTACATACATTACTATGATCTGGAAGATATTTTATTTAAAAAACAAATGAAGGATTTTTTTTTCAAAAAGTTAATTAGCATTGTTTTAATTAAAAATATTTGCGGCCACTTTTTGACTGGCACTCTGTTATAAATGTATTTTCGGATTCATAAATGTACGTAAAAATTTGATTAACTACGCTATAAAAGTAGTGATTTTGCAGCGGGATCTTAGGCTATCATAAAGTGGACGAAATCATTAAATAGGTATTTTGAAAATTCGTCCCTTTAACGAGATAAAATAGGGTGGGAAAGTTTGCCAAAAATAGTTGGGCTTCATTGATATTATAATATACGTTTTATTTCATGTTAGCGAATCCGTATTACGAATCGAAACATATTCTTCTTTTACTGGCTATTAATGTTAAACCAAACATTTTACAGGGCTATTGCGATGTGTTCTTGAAATGCCGCGCGGTCGATGCAGAAGGTCCACTAGTGCGGCTGAAAAACTTGCTTCTGAACCGTGCCACGCTACAGACGCTGCAAGCCTGGGTCACGGAGCAGTGGTGGGCTGTGCTGCTCGGAGGAGTGGCCCTTGTGGTCGCCATGGGGGCCTTCGTTAAATGTTGTGCCGTACACACGCCTTCTTCCAATCCAAAGCGACCGCCTGCCAGGTATGTTGTATCTTGTATATACACCCGACACTTGGAATAGAGGATTGTTAACGACTATATTACTGAAAGTAGTGTGACTAAATAATGTGGACTACATCAAAGTACGGTCATAATAGTATTTAGCAATGTAAGTCGAACTTAGGATTTTTGGACGAGAATTATCGAGGCGGGAATTCTCGAGAAATTTGTCTTTAGTCGAGACGGAAAAAAATCAACGCCTCAAGAAACCCATTTTGTGCGCACTATCTAAAAAACACGCATATACCTACTACGTGAATTCATGGGCGCGTCACTTCGTCCCTGAGTATTAAGCGGGGCACATGGTTGGGGGCGCTACTTGCTCATTACATTGGCTCATCGACTAAACTAGTGTGAACCTCTCGTTTTAGTCGAATTTATTAGTTGTATTACGGCGTGATTTGCGCGCGCCTGTCGCATTGTAGGACGTGCCTATTGCAACTCACTTGTGGACTATATTTGACCTGTGAACTGTGAATGTTCGAACTATTTTTTGACCGTACATCGAGTGATTTAGTTGCTTAAATACTCTCCACTCGACTAAAATAATAGCATAGTGCGAATTAGGGTTTAGCAACGAATTGAATAAAATGTGATAGTGAGAGCATGTGTCCTCGGCGCAGGCGGCTGTCGGAGACGCTGCGCGGCCCCATGAACACGCTGCGGCGCATGCGCGGAGCGGGCGCGGCGCGGCGCGAGCCCGGCCCGCGCCCCGGCCACCGCCGCCCGCGCACGCCGCGCGCGCACAAGGGGTACGCGCCGCCGCTCGCATACGCGCCGCACCCGCCGCGGGACCTGGGTGAGTCACTCGCACACACACCGGCGCCGCACAAGGGGTACGCGCCGCCGCTCGCATACGCGCCGCACCCGCCGCGGGACCTGGGTAAGTCACTCGCTACGTCACTTAAATGACTCTACTCGCTGCACCACTGCTTTCTATTCACATTCCGCGACCGCTGTACGGCTTCTAACGGACCCCGCCGCATGCCGACGGAGTCGTACGGAGCCGTTCAGCCACCGCGGAACGTGAATATAATGAAAATATGGGCCACCAATGGGCCATTTGTTTCCGCCACTGTACCACTTCTGTAGACCAGAAACAACAGCGTCAACCGTCCTGCTAACCACTGAGTTGGCAGCTCAGGGTGCCCTGGGGAAAAGCTAAGTTGTGTTGGAACCCGCAACGAAATTAATCACAAGTATATAAGAGGAGTAGGAAATCATATATCCAGTTTCCCTCCCTTTTCAGCAGGATACCGCAAAATTGTAAAAGTATAAAAAATGCTACGAAATGAGACTTTTACAATCAGAATTGCTATTGTACCACGGCAGTTCAAGAAATGATAACCGGAACGGCCTACTTAATTCTGCTTCGAGTAGTAAGTATGACAAGAGCGAGGAAGTGCCCACGTGTTTCCACAAGGTCGGTGTAATAGATTACACCGGATATCCCGGTTCTTTTTGCCAGAGATTACACTCCCAAAGAATGTCGTGTGCAATATGTTCATATTTGCAATTAGAGCATTCGTAAAACGGAGAAGGAACTAATTGAAACGAGAATATGTTAGTCTCGGAATGTAAAGTATAGGACGTACGTATTGGCGCAGGCATGGCGGCGGGCCCGAGCGGGCGGCGCGGCGAGCCGTACGCGGGCGCCTACCCCGCCTACGAGATGCGCGCGCACAAGGTGTGACCCTAGTGCTGCCAGCGCGACTGCCCGCACCACACACTCGCCGCACACGCCGCACACGCCACCCGGTGACTATGCTCTGTCGACACAACTATCGATTGTTGAACTCGATATTGATGACAATGTTTTAGGTAACCACCGACATACGAGATATCTTTGCTCCGGAAAAACTATGAACGTATTAACCTTGATTCAATTTATCCATTGTTTTCGAAACGAATTTCCCGTCGACTTGCGGTCGTTCACTATCGATTTTTATCCGAAGGCTTTCATATAATGCCTTAGTTCTTCTAGTTTTAGGACTGTGTTTTCCATCCGATAATAACTAAAATAAATTCGGAGTGAAGAATTTTCAAATTGTTTTTCGGAGATTTCTTGATTCAGTAAGAGTTTATAAGTATGGAGGGTAGGTGAGATTTTGTACAAAACAAAGGCTTCTGTAACTCGTGGAATGAAATCAATACTCTAAATTAACATGACATTCAATTTAGTAGTCAAGCTTTTTTCGAATTTATTATTTAAGAGGAGGAATTCGATCTCCAATTTTCTCGAAGAACACTAACCTGAATAGACCTTATTTTAATCACGCCTCTTTTTATAAGCTTTACATACTCACAGTACACGCTTAGGACTTATTGGCTTGATTTCGGGAAGTATTTGTTGACACCTAGATATCTACTTCTCGCTAGTACTAATGCAGCTTATTCATATAGGATATGTATCGAAATCTTCTGTCTTAGAGTACATAAAGACCGAAGAAAATATTTAGTAACACAAATGTAGAAATGGTTTAAACAGTATTGTCTATCGAAAACCCTGACCAAGCTTCAAAGCAATTATATGCAAGCTTAAGATGATCATATATTACGTGTAATTATTTTCTGGATGTTGTCCAGTTTAAAATTTTGCTAAATTTTAGGAAAAATGATGGTTATAAATACGAGACAAGCGTTTAAAAATACCATAATATTTTTATAAATTAATCCTTATTTATTCTGATTATATAATTGACCTGCCTATATGCCTCTTTGGGTGTGACAAGCTTTTTATACTTACTGTATAATTTCAAGTAGGTACACAGGGCTCAAGTTATTCAAAATATTTTTTTATTATAAATATTAGTTTTATTACAAATGACCCTATATGTATAGCGCCATTTGTTCATGAAAATCTTGGACACATACAAATTGTTATAATAAACTTGATAAATATGCTCAAATTTTGACATTGTTACATTAAGGCACATTTCAATGCAATTAAATTAATGTATTTCTCTCTACCTTCCATACTTTACTGAATATGAATAGACATTGATTTTATATGGCACGGTTATTTTCGTACAGTACATTAGGTTTAGATTTTATTATTGCCGTTACTAATAATTATAAATAGCGATTATTAACAAATCTATGTTAAAATCAATTGTTACACAAAGAAAAAATCAATTTGTAACATTTCGAGGACTCTGATATCTGACCCTCTGCAATGCCATAAAATGAGAAGTATAAAAAATAAAACAAACTCCCGAAGCTTCAAAAAATACGCCACCGGTGGGTGTTTCTTTATTATCCGGTGAGTTTGCTCAACTTCTTACGCTACTTTCCTTTTTTTGGTTATACTGCAAAGGTTATGAGAGTCCGCGCAATATTAAAAATTATAGATTTATTCTTTGAGTTATGGAATTCCGCAAGGTAACACGTCAGTCTATAAAAGCAATTGCTTCAATTTACAATTGATCTTGTGCTACTCAAATTTAAATTAAATTACTTGAGAATTATGACGAAGACTTTCAAATGGAAAATGAAACACTTTCAGTTAAGTTAAACGAATTGAGACGGCTATACCAAGGAACTTGTTCCAAAACTGCTAACAAAACGTGATATATTCTACATTCATATGTATTAAGACCCTTATTCTAGTGCTAAGGATAAATTGACATATTTTAAACAAAGAAAAATTTCGACCGTAGCTGGGACTGAACCAGCAATCCAGCATTATGTGAAACTGTTTAATATAACGAGTTTTTTTGTTAATTAGCCTTAAAAGTTGACCTTTCTAATCAAAAAATTGACCTTGACTTCAACGCAACATAATTTAAAAATTTCTTTCATCCGTATTGTAAAACCAGATAATTTCCATTCCATAAAATTCAAACACTGTCTCAATTCAAGTATTGCTCATAAATAACATATATGTAGAGAATATGGCTAAATTAAAATTATATTGTTTACACTTTAATATTTTTATCCTAAGACAAAGATCTTTCGTTGAATATCAATGTAACGTCTTTAATTCGTTATACCTATTTACTATGCGATCTATATGTGCATTTGCTACACCAATTCATATACATATAAATTAGTACATAATTTAACAATTCTGGACATTGGTTTGTTTTAGATCTGTTAGCTTTTAATCAACTGTGTGTTAACTCTAATAACCGCATATGCAACGTGAAACACACGTTGTCTTCTAAAGTATCACAATCGTTGTCACAAAATAGAGTCATTTCAACAAACACTCAATGTTTACATTTATTTTTGTCCTTGTAACATTTCATTTTACGTCTGTATTAGACTGCTGTGTGTACTGCATAAGAGACTTGTAGACCTGTCTTGACATCGAACTTTAGGCGACGTGTTATCCGATGACTTGCAAAAAAGTTGACAATTATCTACCGAGCCAGTACTTTCCCTCATAATTCTTTTACAAGGCTCTATTCACATTAAAAAATATATGTAGACCATAAATAGGTTCTATTATAATTTGCAAAAAAAGAAACATGTCTATAAATAATAATCCCTATGTACATTTCCTTATTTCTTGGCAATCATAACTTCTATTGTATCTTTCATCGATCATTCAATAGTTTTGTCTGCATGTGTATCAAATGGAATGTTGCGAGACAAAAGTAATTTGCAATATCAATGCAGATTATATCGATCCAAAATGCTCATATATTGATGGCGTCAAAGATATGTTGTGTGTGTCCGAATGTGTTCTACGACTTAAGCAGTTATTTTTCTAGCAAGTGAAGATGTGGTGTTAGGGCGTACTCAGATGTGACTGACTGAGATTGCAAGTCGGTAAATCACAGCTCTTGATGGATACCTACTGCATAGGCTGTGGTATCTTAAGGGATTATTGTGATTGGTTGGCCGAACTTCATGTCTCAGTCTTTAAGATATTACTCACTATGTGAACGTACTATAAGCTTTCAAGTAAGAAGCCACTCCAAGTATAAAGTTATGTATATTTTTGTATATAAACCACAAGTATACAAAGCAACAATGTAAAATATCATGCAAATAATACTTATTAAATAAATCATATTTCTAGGATAAAGTATGGCTACTGCATTATTTTGAATCTCCGATACTGTAATTTTTATATACTGTTATTTTATTAATAATGTAATAATAATAGTAAGCGGAATGTTAAGGTGCCATTATATATTTGTTCCAAGTTTTGTTACTCCTGTAAACTTTTACATGTGATGTGATTAAATATTTCTCAATGTAGGCTCAAAATGATTATGTTTTATAAATTATAATTCATATTATGGTAAGTTTTAATGTAATCAACTCCAAAAAGGCAGTGTTATTACGTATTGAGATTATTGCCGCATTAACCTTTAACTGATGATACGAATTTTCGTAACGTAACTAGTGGTGTGGGGCAAAACATACTCAAAGAAAATTTTATTAGTAAGTACACTAAGGACAAAGGTGTATGAAATTTTGAACATTTTGGGTGATCAAAACGAATTATTAACTTGCGCAAAAATACTTTTAAGTGGCATAACTATACTGTTTGAGGCCTGTGGCAAATTCGTATTTTAATATAATGACTTAAAACGTTTAAAAAAACTAAAATACAATTTAAACGTACATATTTACAAACTTATTAAAAATGACAGCTTATTCTTACAAATGTGTTGACGTATTCATCCTGTTTTGTTATACTTTAAGTTACTTAATTTGATACAATAATAATGGGTGTGTCCATCTGTTCTCCCAGATTAATCTTGAAATTTGAACTAATTGTGTTGGTCAAATATGAAATTATATTTTGCAAGTAAGTCGGGTCTACAAAGCTCCACATCACTAGTTTGGTATTGAGTAGCCATAGTGAATACTTTACCTACAGAAAGGCAATTTGTCTAATTGTGTGGACTTCAATTTCAGTTTTTTTATCTCATTATTGTAAACGTATTCTTAATTTTGTTTTAAGCGCTTCAAAATTAGTTGTTATATTGAAGACTCAAAATGATCTAGGTATTGGTAAAGTGTTTGCTTATAGCTCGGTAGGTTAAAATGTATTCGACATCAAACGAGTCTTCCTGTGGCAAATGTGTCGTTTACTTTTATTTGTAGATATAATGTAAAATTTAACAGTATTGCCAAATGATCAAATGTTATTAGACTGAAATTTGATGAATATTGCATTTCCTTATAATTCCGCGCGGTATGCGCTTACGGCTCAAATATATTATCATTGATCATTAATTGATAGATCATCTTATTTCGTATCTCAGATTTAGTCTGTTGTACATTTCTATTGAATTGATCTCTAATAGATAATTTTTTATTACATAGTATAACGTCGTCGTGCAAGCCAAAGAGCATGATGTATTTTATGATTTCTATATTAATGTTAAGAGTCAATCGTATTAGTATACCATATAAATGCCATTTTATTAGTGAATGTTGAATACAATACACAAGTTGTACTATAACATTGTATATTTGTATGTAAGCGAGAGGGTGATGTTTCCGACGTAGAGTGACTCGACCAATCGTGAATGCGTGGATATTTATATCCGCCTCGTAGTAATCAGTGGTATTAATTCTCCTAAATATAAGCTAGTTTACCTACAATAGATATATAAATGACATTGTGAATATTTTTAATTAACAAAATGAATGTTACAACAATTTCAAAATAACAAAAAAATACAATAAATTTTACATATATGTATGAATTTTATTTTGCTAACTTTATTAATCCCTAAGTAGTCTCAAAATTATGCTTTCTTCCTACTTGTTGCACTGCGAAGGCATGCAAGGATAAAAACAATACATTACAGCAGCATTTTTATTTCAATAAAACTAATTATTTCAGAAGTCCAGCCGTTATCTATTTCATTGCGTCTAACATTAAATTATATTCTTTCTACTTTTTTGTATCATAAAATAGCAAACAAGTAGATGGGTCGCCTAACGGAAAGATATAAGTATATGTCAACGTAAAATTGTAAACAATGCGCAGCGTTTATAATAATACTAGCGACCCGTCCCGGCTTCGCACGGGTACAATATATACATATAAACCTTCCTCTTGCGTTGCGTTGCGTAGTTTTAAAGATATAAGCATACATACATACATACAGACAGACGCGGAAAGCGACTTTGCTTTATACTATGTATAGATACATAAGGGAGTTTATAATTTGGTTAGGTTAGATTAGCAGTTGTATAATATTACTGCGGTAGAGTATAATCTAACCGACTATAAGAACCGTTAGTTTATAATATCTCTAGGGAGTTTATAATTTGGTTAGGTTAGGTTAGCAGAAATTATTTTATAATATCACTACGGTAAATTATAATCTAACGGTGTTTACAATTTTACGGTGACATATATATACACACCAAAGATGTTATTGGTGCCTTGACATCATCATCATGGGGATTAAATACCATATGATGAACTTCTTTCTTCTAAACACGACTGGGATAAGCGCCGACGTGATTGCAGCAGGAATAGGTAAATCGGTGCTGCCAAAAACTGGCGAGATTGTGCATAATTTTAACGCCTAATAGTGTTGTCGACTAGGTACAGCTAGGTAGGATTGCCAGTAAAATTGCAACTTAAGCTGTTATGGCTGTGCTTGGGGAATAATGGTAAGTTTCATTTTCTGTCGCAAATCAAGCAATGCCAAAGATGAACATAATCGCGGTAGAAATCGGCAGAATTTGAAGTTCTTTGTGTTAGCCCAAAGATTCGAGATTCAGCGAATTGGGTGGCCATACATCGCGGTAACGCGAATCTTCTCGATACTGCGATAATGTAGACGCGACAGTCTACTCAATTTTAAGACCGACAATATTTTTTATATTATTAGATAGCAAACAAGCAGATGTCTCTCCTTATGGACAACCATTGCCTGTAGATACCACAGATGTTAATCTTGCGTTGCTATCCTTGTGGCGGGGTCTTCATTTTCAAACCCGAACACGACAAGCACTGACGCTATAGCGACAGGAATAGGTAAGGCGGTTGAAATTTGAAACAATAAAAAAATTGGAAAAGTTAGTGTCGAGCCACGCGCAATGTAGGGTTCCGAGGTTGCCCATCACAAAAATGCGGACTAAGGAGACGGCGTTTTTATTGTTTCATAAAGTCAATGACGGATATATCCGCACCACAGGTTCACCGCCTATAAAAACTTCTCCAAGTACATTTTTAAGGTGGTCAACTATTACTCATAAACTGGTAAAGCCTAACCGTGATAATTTTTCTTTTGAATTTCCCACCCCCAAAACTAACCGTTTAGCTGGCGGAGGGGACTCGTTGACTCTAACAAAAATAAGCACTTTAAATCTTAATATTTAACAAACGGATCCCTTAATCGAAAAGTTGTTTTAGCAAATCTACAATATTTAAAAAAACAATCTTACGATACCTCACATTATGGCGAAAAAAAAATTAACACCCCCCTCTTTACATATAGAGGAGCTACCCTAAAAGAATGTTTTTACAAGATTTTATTATGCCACTTTGTTGCCGTAACTAATATGTATATTTGTACCAAATCATAGCTTTCTAGTACCTACTACGGATCTCCGAGCTAGACTGCGGACGGCCGGGCGGACGGGTGTAGGGTCTACATTGCACATGGCCTGCCACGGACTTTGCATAATATGTATCAATCCATAAAATAATAATTTAATGTAATATGTATGCGATTAGCGCCGACCCTAGTATTCAGATTTTAGGGTAGAACGATATTGTATATTATCATTCACACCCTTTGGTCGCCGCCGCGTAGCCTAGCGCTTCTCTAAAGTTTCAATCAAACTGAATGCCCTGACTACGTAAACGATGGGGCTCGGGTCTGATTCCCGACAGAAACAAGCGTTTTTATAATGAGCATAAATGTTTGTTTTTGCAGGATTTGGTGTGTGTGTCCTTGCGTTGGGGTTATAATCAATTTGTGTAATTTTTTCAGCGATATTTGGTATTGAAATCGATTTCTGATTTGGCATTTTAGCGCATTTGTCACCATCTAGAGCGGTCGCTCTTCTAGCTCTTAAAAGTTTTGGGAGCCCTGCAAACTTGTTGAAGAGAAAATTGTGCTTAAATATTTGAGGCTTCCTTTCTTATTTACTACTTGCTTGCTTTTTTTCTTTCTACAATTATAAATCTTCAAATTCAATAAGTCACCATGATGCTCTCTACCCCGTAAGGAATCTGGCGTGAAGATATGTATGTACCATGACACTCTTGTGAATACCCATTAGCATCTAAGGCTCCCCTGCGTGGAAAACGTGACTATTGTAGCACCACAGAGAAATAAAATAAAATGTATGATATATGTATATTTACTCATAATAATTATATACAAGTTACAAAAGTTTCTTAAAATCTAAATGTATTACTATAATACAGATATCCTAACATAAAAATTATTAGTATGTTCCAAAAGTACTGTATTTTTGGAATGTTTCAATATTCAAATTAATGCATTGCTGATTGATTATTATTTATTTTTCATTGTATTTTTCACCTATATGGAACCGTAAACAACATGTATAATAACAGTAATTTTATAGTCATAGAAAACTTCATAGCATTCTTAATGGCTACTTAATGTTTAACAATAATAAAACTAATCAAATGGCATACAGGTTGTCAGATTCGCGTTTGGTACTATGACAAGTTTAAGATTAAGAAACAATAAAAATTATATACATAAAAAATGCTTCTTGGTTGAAACATTAAATGGTTGGTTGAACAGTAATTTTATGGTATAGGGTTTGTAATGATAAAACATGCCTAAAAGTTAAATAACATGTAAAAAACCACAAACTCAAAGTTTGCTAACAAATACAAAGTTTGAGAAATATATCACGTAAAGTAAAAAACTTACAGTAAACATCTTTAAAGTTAGTATTTAAATAAATTGTTTGCTTGCCTTTGTTTGCATAGAAAGGCTCAAGTCCAAAAAGTGTAGTTTATTATTAATTGCAGAAAAGTTGTAATATTTTTAATTTTAATAAAAATGATTACGCACTTTACTCTTAATAATTGCAGTTTATAAACTTTAATGAAAATTTATAGTACAAAAAAAAAACAAATCAGACCACATCATTCTGTTAAAAAAACCAACTAAATCACATTGCGTAGGCTTCAGCAGTAGTGAATTAATGAATATTTTATAAGATAGTCTAGTTGTGCATTATTGTTATTTCATTTGCTGGTTCTATTACGGAGTAAGCAGAGCAATAATATCCACAAGTCAGCAGTTTGTCAGCTAACAAAATGGGTGGTGGGGAAAACATACCACAACCACACAAGCACGAAAATCTAATGCCTCCTCCTGGACCTCATGATCAGAGCCGAACAATAGACCAACAAGGCAGTATAAAATTTTATCAATAGTTAATAGTGATATACCTATGCTTAACTAATATACAATCTATTTTAGCCCAAGTATAAAAATTACTAAAATTACCTATAAGTAACACTTATTAAGTTAACTTATACAAGTGTTTAGTTAAAGGAATACTTTTAACAGTCTCATTAAAGCCTAATGAATGTTGTGAAGGATTAGCAAGCAATAATCTTGATGCTTATATATTTATAACACACAGAAGAGAATAGTTGTGAATTATCTTTAGTAATGCGTAATTTATGAACCTTGAAGTTGTGACTCATGAGTTATGAGTCAGGTTCTAATAACACTAGGTTGTGAGAGATCCTACTTCCTTGTTGATAAGAATCCTAAAATTTCATAAAACTTCATATTGCTTAAAAGAGAGCCAAGTATGTCTTAAGAAAGCTAAGATTACAGAAATTAAAGAAATCAAGATTACAAAATGACACAATTTGTAAAACAAATCCAGACAAAATAATAACCCAGGCAAAGCCCAGGTGGAAGACTAAAAGTCCAGATGGACCATACAGATTCTATTGAAGATTAGCAATATTAAAACATTAACAGTTTTACAGCAAAATTAAATGAAACCAATTTGTGTGTAAACAATTTAGTGATTAAAAATATTACGCATCTGTAAGGAAGTGCAGAGGCTGTTTCAATATCTACAACATTGAACTAATAAAATTATATATTTAATTGTGTATTTAAAAGTTTTCAGTGTTTTTAAATTTTACCTTGCAACACTTCTTCATTCTCTCCTTGGTGCTCAAAACCAGTAGCAGTAGTCATATTAAATTAAAATAAAGTTAAAAATAATCTTTTATGTAAATAACAAAATAACTGTAATTCTAAAAAATTACAAATAAATATGGGTAAAATATAAATTTTTAAAAATATAATTACGAATGTAACATTTGCTCTTGTTTATAAACTTCGTGATAAGCATTTCGTATTAAAACATAAGGGAAGCATGACTCCAATAAATCCATGGTCAGAAAAGGTGATTCCTGTACTATTAAGTCCAAGAGAAGATAAACTGATTCGCGATTTTTTATTGCCTCCTTTTCAGTCTCTTGACCCAATCGTAGGAGGGAAGATGATGCTAATGCCAAAAACTCTTTCATTCTGTCTTCAATATCTCCTTGTCCACAAATTGTAAATAATGCACCAAAAATGTGGTTTATTGCCGGTGCCATACAATGAATATTATTTGCGTGACCTTCTAAAGAAGGCCTGTAAAAAGAACCCTCACTACGAGCTAGTCGGGGCAAAGAAACGGCAACAAAAACCATTAATAAACAAACAACCAGGTGCTCCTCTTCTTCAATCTCCGCTTTGTGTTGCCGTAAAGCTGAAGCCAATGTGGGATCTACCTTACAAGATAAACCTGAAGCACAACACATCTCTGAAATGACACGAGATGGATCACCAGTTGGTAACTGCTGTTGGAAATCCTTGATGGAACTGATCAAAAATGGAATTCTCCTTTCTAAAACATCTAAAAGTGATTCCTGTGCAATTTGTCGGAAACTCAAGATGACCCCAATTATTGTCATTCTCTGCAAAACATTATCAACCTGCTGTAATCTCTTAAATTGTTCCCTCATTATTTCAGGTTTGTCAAAGTTGGTACGAAGCATTTGCAACACTTCTTTATTTTGAACAACCAATTTCTTAAGTTCTTGTACTTGACTTGCAATGTGCCACATTAACGTTTCACTTAAAAATTTCATGCCATACGGTCCGATTAACTCTGCAAGGGCCCTAAGTTCATTAATATCTGAATACTCCTCCGCATTAAATGGTATAGCACCCTCAACAGATAGGCTGACAAATGCTTTTTGATTCATTGAAAAACAAATGCTTCCAGCACTCACTCTTCGTAATAAAATTTCGGAATACCATTGAGTGTACAGTGAAGCAATCGTTTTTTCTCCATGGCTATCTGTGTTTTGTGTTTGTTGTAACAGACAGTTGTTAAACACTCGAGTAATATCGATGTGCACATAATTCTCAACAGTTTGTAATACATTCATATAAGCCCTGACACTGACTAATAGTTCAGACGGTTTAGCAATTTCACTTGTATCCTGATTAAACATTACCATTCCCACTAATGCTTTTGAGAATCTAGTCTCTAAATGTTGATGCAGATACTCTCTTGGAGCAAATGTATATTCCCAAACATTTACGCTTGGACAATAATTAATTGCAAAAGAAAGTTCAGTAAGGGCCATGTGCAGTTTATCCATTGTAGTAAGTTCTTCTCTAGTTTTTCGGTAACTTTCTGACCCAGGTTTCACCAATTCAATAGGATTCTTTTTATTTTTATCTTTCTTTTTTCTATTTGCCAAATGGGCAATTGTTTGAGCACAATGTTTAGGCAGTAATTGATCACTCATGGTGCATTGTTCATCGCATATAGTTGTTATTATATTTTTAGCTTCTTTCGCCATTTCTTCTAAAAATATATTAACAACTGATAGACTTCTCTCTCTAATATGATGTCTTTCTTCAGGGCACAATTCATGTGTGCAGTTTTGAAAATGACTGCAAATAAGTGGGAAAGCAATTATGTAACGATTTTGAGCTGGAAACTCTAAACACATATGGAATTGGTTTTCAAATATTTTGCTGTAAAAACAGAATAGTGACAGATCTGATGTTTCAACCATAATTTCATCGAGATTATCAACCATTTTAGTATGAAACACCATTTTATCAATAAATTGTGCAAGTTCTCTTTGATCAACAAGACTAAGTGGAGTTTTAGCAACTGATGTGTAAGCCTGCAATCTGAACCAATCAAGTCTGAAGGCTCGAAAATCAAACAGCTCATTAGTTTCAACTTGTGTAACACTCAAATTGGCAGCTGTACTACATAATGAAGAAAGTATAACACTTTCATCTTCAGGACAGACTTGTAAGTTTTGTACCATGAGCTTTAATGCTACTGCATCAAAACCTGATAAGTATTGCACATAATATCTTTGCATAACTTGGCTATACTTGCGGACTAGAGCTCTTAATTCTTCCATATGAAAAAGCAGTTCTGGAAGTTGACGATCCACCAAATCTTCTGCTGATTTTCCTTTAACCTTCTGAGGAGGATTATCATTGTGGCGCAACAGCCAAAATACCTCATCTCTTGCATAACAAAGGCCTATAAATATTAACAAAGCTTTAGGCCCTAATAATCCTGGCTGATCAGTCAATATAAGACCTAATTCTTTTAATGCTGTACGTAAAAACTTCCTTCTTTCCCTATGTTTGTATCCAGCTTTTTGTACAGAATGGTGATAGCAGTCTTTAACTTCTGAAATCCTTTTACCATATCCCTTTATCCCATCAAAGAAACTCTGTATATATGTGTGTATGTAAATGACTTCATCCCGGAATAAGGCTACTACCCATCCAGATTCTAAAGCACTAACCCACATTTTATTAGCATGATCCTGTTGTAACATTTGGTGGCAAAGAGCAAATCCAAATATGACCCATCTTTCAAGAGTCTCCAGAGAAATATATTCACAGGACATTGTATTGGTCTCTGAAGGTTTTAATAAAAGTGTTGGATTACTCACTAAACTAAGTTTTTGTTCTGATCTCCAATGCTCTGCAGTCAAATTTCTAGCAGGATAAACATGCCACAATGAATTTAAAGCACTTGACAATACTTTCTGATGGGGGATGAATTCTTCTGACAGTTTCTTCAATGGTTGGTCATAATCCATTATTAAGTTACCCAACCTAGGAAAACTTGCATCAATTTGGCTATGAACCATTTCATGAGCAGCATTAAAGAGGCCTAAAACAGCTTTTCTATCCTCAACACGGGACAGTAGAATCATTAGAGTAACATAAGTAGTAACTAAATCTAAATAGTTCTTTGTTAATTCAAAGTTAAGGGTCAAGTCTAAGCTAACATGACAAGCATCCATTATATTTAGAAGTTCGCATACATTATCCTTAAAATCTAACAGATCTACAAAAGTATAATAATAAAGTGACAATGATTTAATAATTTCATTTCTTATATTTGTAATAGGTTGTTGGCCCTTTCCATCAATGTTTGGAAATTTTCTTACAATTTGTTTTATAGATGATTCTAATGTTTTATCAGAAAGAAATGCTGGTTTTGATTTCGCATCTCCACAGGCTTTCTTGATATTGTAGATTCTTGTCAACATTCCAATGCCTCGATCATTGAGGATAATCAGTTTTTCAGCCAGCTTCTGCTGGCTAATATGGACTGATCTTGACATAGTGGACATACTGAAATACAGAAATTACTCTCATTCATAACTATTTAATTACAGTTCAAATGTTTTTTAAAAACACAGTTCTGCGTTTATGCATTATGCAATAAAAACATAGATATTATTTTTTATGAATGCCTCATAAACCTTAAATTTTTAGTTATCAAGAAACGAACACCAGTCAGCAATTATGAAATCTATGATAGGGATTAGGGAACGGGATAGTAAAAAACATACCTGCTGTACACTTTAAAACAATCGTTTCATATTACACAATATGCTTTATAAATGCAAACAGTAATAATGTACTTGCACTCATTTGTATACTATTTAATAACGGAAAAGGGAGTGTCTTTCATTAAATCCATAACACATTCAGCAATCAGATTTCAGCCATCATCGCTCTATAGTCTATACTCTTTAATCTATTTGACAATTGCGCTGACAACTGACATTACCAAAGTGACAGCTTTATATTGTCTATGAAGGCGTAAGATTTTTGCCATGGAATAAATAAATATTCCGGGACAAATTATACGGATTGATCTAACCCCAAAGTAAGCAAATTATTTGCTAGGAATATAGAAAGAAGCTTTATAACTTATGAAGCGGTAAGTAGAAAAGTAAAAAAACGTTTGTCCAGACCAAAATCAACCGTGTTCACGACAATTTTTTATTAATATTGATATTGGAAGGCATTAAAGCATAGATTGTTTTAAAAAACCATAATCAACTACCTATTTTTTAACCGACGCCATTGTATTTGTATATAATAATTCTGACTTAAACATAGGAAGTGTGTCCTAGCTGAAACCGGCTGCGCACAGTCGTTTAGATGATACTCTGACCATCTAAGTCAGATTTCTAAAGTTAGATTTACACTGAACACACCCCATGTTCGCCCCATGGAGTCTAGAAGAAGTTAAGAGGCGCTTCATGTATGAGTTAAGGCGTGTCTCCTGCTACTAAAAATAACAAAACAAACTAACAAAACGTGTTAGAAAAACATTTCAGTCTCCTGTGACTTCTAAATGCGAACATCAACCATCTAGACAAAATAGCTTTAGACGAAAAGACGTACTCGATTTTTTCGAAGTTATTTCATATACCTACTCATACCTACAACAAGAAAAAGAAACCGATTTAACGTTCGGCCTTATCTAAAGCGACGTACTTTTAATATTTACGCAGAATTACAGGTGAAAGATCGATATGGACTGAATCTTTTTTTTTTGTTGCTCAGAAAGTGACGAAATACGAAACGCACAACTTCAATGTTCGCAAGCAACGATGAAATGAAATCAGCTCTTTCCCGCAGGGGAAAGTGGGGATGTTTGCCGTCCGCCTCGGATAACATGTTTGTTTGTTCGAGCTAACAAAACAGTTAGGCAACGCCCATATTTTATTAGGTGTTAGCAAACAAAAAACAGTGTCGCAGGAGGCTTTACACAACACTAAACAACAGTCTTTAGCTGGATAGAAAATATAATAGATGTGTTTTTTTATATCATAAAATAGCAAACAAGCAGATAGGTACCTCCTGATGGAAAGAGTCAACCATCGCCTATAGACACCTAGTACGTATTCACACAATAAGACACCAGTTGCGAGAGAGTGACATTTATTTGCGTCCTACCGTCTATGTACATATTCTATAATATATTACACCTCCACCCTTAAACTATTAATATGCTTTTTTTTTAATTACAATATAACTTAATCTATCTCCAGTCCGTAACGTCTAACTGCCTTTCGTTCGCGGACTGGCCGCACATACTCTGACTTATTGTCTAAAGTCACTTGGGCTGGGTGAGTTTCGACAGACGATGCTGGAGGCGGAGGAGGGAGATCAAGAGGTTGTTCACTTAAACTTGGTCGAGTGGATCTATCTCTACTCCCCTCTACCTGCGACTCAGTCGCTTGTCGACCCTCACCCTTATCCGGGCCGAGACCCTCCAATACCACCGTGCTAGCCGCAGTAGACATCTCACCCGTGTCTAACTGCTCTGTACCACTACTGTTCTCCTTAGCCATTGACGGATAAATACAGGAAGAACGCCCTGAACGCCGTTTTAGCTGGTCGACATGCCTGTGATGCACCGTCCCCTCCGGCGTAGCAACCGAATACGTGTTGCTCCCCAAGCAACTCGCAATTTGACCCGGCAACCATTTCCCGGCAATGTTATAATTCCTATATAATACCTGCTCGCCCGTCCCTAAGACTCTAGTTTGCGTTTTTGTTTTACCGACGCTGTTTTCTTGTTTTTGAAAAACTTTATGCTGGATATCAGGTTTAAGCGCATCTAACCGAGTTCTTAACTGCCTAACTTGTAATAATCGGGCAGGCCTTTGCCAGTAGTGGAGTGGGGGGTGTTGTGGTAATTTAATAAAAACCTTATGATAGAGATATCTATATTTTCGTTGCTAGCCTTCGCCTTCTTAATAACGTTTTTAATAATTTTGACCGCGTTCTCCGCCGCTCCGTTTGAAGCGGGATGGTAAGGAGGTGAATACACGTGTTCAATGCCGTTAAATTCTAAAAACTGATTAAATTCTGTACTAGAAAACGGTGGGCCGTTATCGGTTACTACCTGCTTTGGTACACCCCACCTGGCCCACGATTCTCTCAGTTTATTGATGGTACATTGCGCTGTCGTGCGCGTCATTTTAAATACCTCTATCCATTTCGACCGCGCGTCTACCGTAATTAGATAGACATTACCATCGATTGGGCCTAAAAAATCGCAATGGACTCGCTCGTAAGGGCGCTGGGGCCACCGCCAGGGCGATGGCGGCGCGGCCGGCGGTGCCGCCGCGCACTCGGCGCAAACTATGCACGACTTGCACTGCAATTCGATAGCCTCGTCTATACCCGGCCACCATACATAACTTCTCGCCATAGCCTTAGTTTTGACTATACCCATGTGCGGTTCATGTAACTCTCGTAGAACTTGCTCCCGGCATCCTGTGGGAACTACCACCCGATAGCCCCACATTACACATCCCCCCTCTGTGTACAACTCGTCACGCCTATTCCAGTACGGCCGTAACCCTTCAGTTTCGATGGAATTTGGCCAGCCGGTGTTAATGTAAGTGTATACGCGACTTAATACGGGATCTCTTTTTGTATACTTCTTAATGTTCTCACTATTTAACAGAAGCGCTTCAGTCGCAAAAAGCAGATGTGAGTCACTATCAGTTGTGTGGTGTTCGCCACTGGTTGAGTTACATGGCAGCCTAGATAAAGCGTCTGCCGCGTTACAATTTGTACGAACATATTGTATATCGAAATCGTATGCCGACAAAATAACAGCCCAGCGTTGCATTTTACTAGCTGCCATGGGTGGGATACCTTTATGAGGCCCGAATATACTCACAAGCGGCTTGTGATCTGTACGCAATAAGAACCGCCGACCATACAAATATTCATGGAATTTTTTTACGCTAAATATAATTGCGAGTGCCTCGCGATGAATTTGTGAATATGATTTTTCCGCATCGTTCAACTTACGCGACACATACGCGACCGGCCGCTCAGCGCCGCCGGCGTCTATCTGAGATAACACTCCGCCGATGCCCCGCCCGCTCGCGTCGCACGTCACTATTAACTCACGTTTAGGATCGTAGTGCATTAAGATCTTATATTACATAATAACAAATCTTTAACTTGTTTGAACGCTTTCTCGCACGCCGTTGACCATATCCAGGTTTTACCTTTTTTTAATAACTCATATAACGGGTGCAATATGTGGCTTAGATTCCGAATGAATTTAGCATAAAAATTGATCATTCCCAAAAATGACCGTAACTCTGATGTATTGGTAGGCGTTGGCATTTTTTTAATGCCGTTAATTTTTGCCGGGTCCGGTCGAATGCCTCGTTTACTCACAATGTAACCTAGGTAGCTAACTTCGTTCGCGAGAAACGTGCATTTATCTCTTTTAATCTTTAACCCGTGCAACTGAAATTTTTTTAAAACGGTCTCTAGAGTTTTTAAATGTGACTCATCATCAGCACCGGTGATGATCACATCATCCAAGAACGCCTGAGTGTTGGGTATGTTTTTGATCAAATTATTGATAATTCTCTGAAATATACCACTACTAGAGGCTAACCCGTAAACTAAACGGTTATATCGGAACAACCCGCGATGTGTGCTGATGACGGTGTACGTTTTAGAGTCCTCCGACAAACAGACCTGGTTATAGGCTTGGGACATGTCTATTTTAGTGAATTTCTCCCCCCCTGATAGGTTGGCGAACAAATCTTGCATACGCGGAAGAGGATATCGGTCGACCACCAAAAACGGATTCAATGTTACCTTAAAATCCGCGCAAACCCGCAGACCCCCGTCTTTCTTACGGACGGGTACCAAAGGAGTTGCCCAGGCAGAACAGTCGACCGGCTCGATGACCCCTGCGGCCAGCATGGCATCCAGCTCTGCGTCCACGCGCTCGCGCAGCGCGTAGGGCAGCGGGCGCGCGCGGCAGTACACGGGGGTGGCGTCCGGCCGCACCACCAGGCGGGCCGCCTCGCCGGTGTACCGCCCCAGCCCGCCGTCCAACACATCCTTATATCTATCGAGCATAACGTTTAAACGATTTACACTTTTTGTACTGTCACTGAAATTACAAGGACTTTTAACTACGTTCTTATTATAACTTGCAAATACGGGGATTTTAATTTTCAGTTCAGTCAACCACTGCCTGCCGACTAAGGTTGTTACTCCTTTATTTACTACAAACAAATCCAAACGTTTTTCTACATCACCGTATTTAACAGTAGGTGTGATTACGCCTAACGGTTTAATTTTTGAACCATCATAAAATTTAAAACATAAATCACAATCTTTTAAAGGTATGTTACTAAACATCTTATAATAAGTCGATTGGCTTATGCAAGACGTAGCAGTGCCTGTGTCGACTTCCATTTTTAATTTATTGCCGTTCACTAATAACACTACACTTACCGGTCTATAATCACTTAACGACATTTGGAACATGGGCTCGGTCAATTCTTCCTCTGTCTCTTCGCCTGACGGAATCATATCCTCAGTGATAAAATTCGCACGTTGTCCCGCGCGTGGCCCGGGCGCACCTCTGCGCACCGGTGCCCGACACACGCGTCGTAGGTGCCCCGTGCGCTTGCAGCGACTGCATACGTATCCACTGTAGCGGCAATCCCGGCCGCTGTGCCCCTGTACTCCGCACACGTCGCAGCCGCCACTCATAAGTGCCGCTGCCGCTGGCCCCGCTTCGCCTGCGCCCGCCTGCGGCACTCGCTGCCGCGGTACGTACTTGCGCCAGATTCTCTGTACGTGAACTGGGTTGTACTTCCACTGATGCGGCGTCTTTTTCGGCCATTTCCAAGCTCTGCGCCAAACTCATGGCTTTTGCAAACGACAAACTCTCCTCCGCAAATAGCCGCTGCCTTATTAAATCACTACGTAAACCGCAAACCAGCTGGTCACGTAAGTTTTCATCCAGAGTCGTCCCGAAATTGCAATACCTTGCGGCTTGTTTTAAGCTCGTTACAAATTGTGTGATGGTCTCGTCAGGATTTTGCCTACTTTGTCTGAGCCGGTAACGTTCTGCGACCACCGTGGGTGTTGGTTGTAAATATCTACGAATCACATCCACCAACCTTTCGTATTCCAACTCAGACGGCTTCAAGGGGTTTGTCACGTTCACCATCAGCTCGTAAGTTTTATCACCCACTAAGGAAATTAACGTTGGCAGTTTGAGTTCATCCTTTATTCCGTTGGCTTTGAAATAAAGTTCTACCCGCTCGCAATATAAAGATCAGTTGCCGTGGTCGAGATCAAACTCACTTATTTTCCCGATCGACATTGTGATTTTAAAGTTTATTTTTATTTACACACGCTCGTTAACAGTTTTTAGCCCGGTTATTTGCCCACGTACACGCGATATTAACAATTTCCGTAATTATTTAACCTTCGTCGCCAGATAGTACGTATTCACACAATAAGACACCAGTTGCGAGAGAGTGACATTTATTTACGTCCTACCGTCTATGTACATATTCTATAATATATTACAACACCAAAGATTGTTAATGTTGCGTTGTGTTGCAACCTTGTGGCGCGGTCATAATACCACAATTGCATTACATACTCTTTGACAATTGCATAAGTTTACCGGCTACCTCACCCTTCAAACCGGAACACGACAGTGACAAACACTGACGCTATTGTGGCTGGGATAGGTAAGGTGATAGTACCAGACCCGGACGAGACAATGCTGAACTCTACCACCTAGTAGCCACGATGGTAGTGACTTACATAGCTAATTTGTCGCCTTTTACGACATGCCTGGCAGAACGGCCAACACGGGGTTATGTGTGAATATTATCACGTGTGCTACATGAATGTAGTGTGTGTAATGATTATTTTTATTAATTTAATGTATTTCTAATATATAATAATATTATTTAAAAATAATAAGTTTCTGCAGACCTCCGCGATGTAAACTTTGACTGTACCAAATTTCATGCTCTTCCATGCTCGAAATTTTCTTAAAAAGGGATCTAAAGTTTTCACTTCACGCATTAATATATAGATCCACGGAATAGAAAAAACGTCGTTTTTTCTATTCCGTGTATAGATCTATAAAGTGTCCTAGCAAAATATTAGATCTAAATTCTCACAATCTAATTAGATTTCTGAGATTAGAAGTTGTACTGAACAATCTATTATTTGTAAAAACAATAATTGTCTTAATTAAAATATTATGGAGATAATACTGCAATTTTATCACGTCAGAGTGCAGCACTAGCGGAGAAGAAACCGTTCCTTTTCACCAAATTATTTTCCCCTTCAAACTCGCATCACGTTCTCGAAGCAGTTTTTTTTAAATCATACACCTTTAATAGGCCGTCGGATGTCATATTATTATATTTAAAACAATTAAGTTCTCTTTACTAGTCTGTGCTTGAAACGTAGTGATTATATTATACTCTTCACATTAACTACAAAAATCTATTCAAAGAGAAAAATAAATAGTTGATCTATTTACGTATAACGATTACAATGACAGCGGTTTGTTTACGTTTTGTACTATTGACGCCCTCTGCGCCGAGCTTTGCTTAAAAGTTTTAAGTAGTTGAGGTAACGTTATCAATTTTTACCGGTATTCAAAGCCCTGCTTAAAACCTCCTATTACGATAAAAACTAAAGCCGCTATGACGTTAACACAGATGACTGCGTAATAGCCAGTGTGTTAGGTAAACCCCACAGAAATTAATTTATATCTGTGGTGAACCCTGTCTATAGTTTTCCGCATGAATAACCCTCCAGTTTGGATTAATTATACTTGGTATTAGAGATGATTCGTCATGTCTGGTTCAGATATAATGAATCACAATGAAATGACCATTATTTTGGTTACCGAATGTATGTTTTATGACAGGCGATTATTTAAGTCGGCCTAAAAGTCCTTCAAGAATATTATAACCTGAAACGAAATTATCAAATTAAATTAATATACAATAAACCTATATTAGAATTCAACGGACACTTTTGAATAGCAAGTATGTACGTTTTAAAATGAACACGCTACAGAAACAGTACTTTTAAAACAAGCAAAGATCTTGGTTTTCTGCCTTACAATAAACACTTGGGTTTATTTTTGACAGCCGGAACAAATTAGAAAAATTTCGGATGCAAAATTTTTAACAAAGATTTAAAATTGTAAGAAAACGGGAAGTATTTATTATAACCAGTCGAAACTTACAATACACAAGGCTATATATTTATATAAACATAATAAAAAAAAAACACATTACATCTCTTTAATCTTCGAGTGGCATAAAAAATTTGCTTTGTTTATTATTTTCATCAATGAACTTTTGAAATCAATTAACTTTATGATGAGAGATACAAAAAGCATTAAATCTTTATTTCCGATATATTATGAGATAAGTATCTTCACGCCTGTATCCCCTAATAAGTAGGCAGATGTACCTACAGCCAGTGCACCCACGATTAGCCGAAGATACTCGGTCCCACAATATGATAGGTGGCAAGCTTATCGCAAACCGGGCACTTTTCCAATCTCCGACAACGTTGTTTTTATCAGAAAAATAAGAAAACACATTTTGGCTCATTGTATTTTTTTTGAATTCGTGAAAATAACATAACGTTTAAATTAATATTTAAGAAACAAAAGTTTCTGTCGGAAGTCAAACCCGAGACCCAGCCATTGCGTAGTTAGTCAATGCACTTTTAACATCTTAACATTCCTCAAATGCAACCATTTTTAGGGTTCTAAAGTCAACTAAAAAAGGAACCCTTACAGTTTTGTTTGTCCGTCCGTCCGCAGCATAGACTGTTGTAGGTACTAGAAGCTGTAATTTTGCAGGAATATAATATAATATTCCTGCAAAATTACAGCTGCAGAATATAATATACATATGAGTCACGCCGACAAAATGGTAAAATAAAATCTTGAAAAATATTCTTTTAGGATACCTCTTCTACACGTATGCTTAGTAGGAATGTTTTTTTTCTCGCAGATATACGAATACAGATACTACGGGGGTAGTGTGGGATATCGTTGGATAGGTTTTTAAAAAATATTGAGGTTTTGAAAACAATTTTCAATTAAGGGATCTGTTTGAGAAATATTAATTGTGCTTTAAAGTGCTAATTTTTGTTTGAGTCAAGTGTCCCCCTCCGCTGCCATTTAAACGACTGGTTTTGGAGGTGTAAAAATATTATAGGAAACTTTCAGGTTTAATAAAATGACGAAGGTCTGGCTAACGCGGGCTCTTACTCCATGATACTTCAAATCAAAATCAAAAGTTAAGTCAGCTCATGTCAATATAATCATAGATGTAAGCTTGTTATAAAATGTATAATGTATTACATAGAGAGAATGTACTCTAATGGTACTCTATATCGACTTTATGAATACGTAAATATAAACATACGAAAAGAATTTTTGTTTCGAATAAAAATACTACGTCGTGCCTAAGAAGTTTTACTTCAAAAATAACAACTTGTTTCTTTTTGTTAATGTTAGTTAATTTATACGCAATTATTTATCCATTGTCGTATCTATTATGATAAAAACAAACTGTTTGAAAATCATGAACGTCATAACATCTATTGTGTTATGATATGATAACAAAGTGTATGAAGCGTTTTGTCTCGTAGGTTTCATCTTGCACGTTTCTGTCGTTTATAATCGATTCTTCACGCTGTCTATCTTCTGTCTCTACATTATTCTTACCAATATTTTGTTCACATCAATGTGACTTTATGGATGTAAGGATAAGGCCAGATATACATTGTTTTTGAACCGTGCGCCTAGAGATTTTTTAAGAGATCGCGTATGTAATTTGAGTTATGGTAAAACATTTTTTAGCGTTACTCTGTATACTGTATAGGTACATATATACGTAATAGATAAACAGGTCCAAAAAGGTAGGTAGGGCATAATGGTGATATTATATATCAAATATCTCAAAAATCTAAATTCATTTTGAAGTTTTAATACTTTTTTATTCCTCAAATGCAACCATTTTTAGGGTTTCAAAGTCAACTAAAAAAGGAACCCTACAGTTTCGTCTGTCCGTCTGTCCGTTCGTCCGCAGCATAGACTGTTGTAGGTACTAGAAGCTGTAATTTTGCGGGAATATAATATAATATTCCTGCAAAATTACAGCTGCAGAATATAATATACATATAAGTAAGTCACGCCGACAAAATGGTAAAATAAAATCTTGAAAAATATTCTTTTAGGATACCTCTTCTACACGTATTATAGTATTATATATCAATGTATACAAGATACGCAGTTCCGAACAAAACTAACACTCAAAACTGTCCCTAACATTTTTGATATAAATGCAGTAATGCGATTGTCACGGTACTATTAGAAATAAGCGCAGAATTTTAAATTGTGCGCTGATTTCAAGAGGACGTTTTTGAGACACTGATTGTGTATCTTGGGTTTTTATATCAATGA